>MIQA02003334.1:0-50007 GCA_001887855.2 Sclerospora graminicola | reverse complement strand
TTACCAAGTATGGGTGCAATATCGGGTGACAACCATGTAATTAACACCTTTTACGCCAGAAGCATAACGGATGAGCGATGTGTCCTGGATAAAAGTTGTAGGAGTATTCGATCGGACACATACCATATACTGTGGGAATGTCCGCGAGCCCAAGCCCTTTGGAGACGAGTATGGCAACATTGGCGTCGTATAACTTTATCAGATATGTGTTTAGGAGGTTTTCGTAAGGCAATAGTAACAAGATGTGCCCCACCAGTGGGAAGTGGGATCAAGAAGGCGATGATGAGGCAGTATGGCTGGTATGATGATACGTATACCGATGTTTTCCAGAGACTCTGGAAGGGAATCTGTGGAATGGGGATGACGTGGCTATGACAGTTGCGGAATCAAACCATTTTTCAAGGTATCCTGAAAGAAGCGCAGGAACACTTGGAATTTATATGGAATCAAGTAAGAGCTCAAGTTGAAGCTGTCGCGGAATATGAAGCAAAAGTTCATGCGTTACGAGAAGAAGGGATCCGACTGAAAATCAGTTCCCAGTGCATCTTTACCCAATTACCAGCACCGGACCCAGATAACCGTAGCAACACCCAGGACAACAGATATCCACCCAGGCTGGTAAACTCTCCAGATAAGCCTGAGCCTAGATTACATTCTAGATTAGACATGTTCATAGTAGCTAATAGTTAAGACTAATTAGACTACATTTTATTATTATTATTACCTTTTCCTTTGCCCACGCCTGGACCTAGAATTGCGGACCCTGAAGACTGCGACGGCTTGGCATCCTACGACGCATCCCAATCACAATGCTCTACCGCCTGAGAGACTGTGCCCCCGAACTGGGCGCGACTAGATCAGCAGGCGCGAGTAGGTCAGTCAGAGGAATACTGGTATCAGACGAGGCCGGCAGATCGAGTTTCTACGTACAGCCCATGTCCAGAGACAAGATGGCCTGCTGTACGTCTTAGTCACCTGTGCGAAGCGGACCTCGGATTTATCCAGCCGTTGTTGCTTCGCTTGCATCTGCAACTCCCTGTCTGTATGTACTTTGAAGGGCGGTGATTATGACTTTGGCCAGATCCAGGTCATCAAAGGTTCTGTCGTGCTGGGGCTAAGGTTTATGCGCAACCTATACTACCCGGAGGTCGCCTCCCGAACTCGTTGCTGAAAGAAGGCTATGCTTAGGAACGAAATTCCTCCAGCCAGCCCTGGTCACCCTTTTAGCTCACGGGAGATTAGCCTTCAGGCGCAACATGCTTCCCTAAAAATATAATCTGACGGTGAGAAACGTGTCAACAGGAGGTGAAAGGATTTAATGCACTTACATTGGGGGTTTGAACGATGGACCAGTGTATAGTTAGCGACCCGCTGGGGTTCAACTACCTCAGCAAACATCTGGAAGTGGGTGGTCTCGTTCAAGTCAGCAACCTGGGTGTTGAGCCGTGTGATATGACCATGAAGTGAGCAGTAAGTGAACCTCGAGCTACGGCCTCATCAGCACGGCGATTGGCCAGATCGACAGCCCCAATCATATCTACCTGGACCCGTTCGAGGTCTGAACTTGGAAGGTACTTCGTTCTTCAGGTCAAAATGCTCGGATCGCCCTGACTCTTGTTGGGCATGGTGAAGCTTAGTGGTCAGCTGATCGACCATCACACGAAGCTGCCTTACTTCGCTCTGAGTCTGCTGATGACAATCGTTCATAACCTGTCGCCGGGGTGCTTCCTGATCCACCCGGTCGCGGAAGATGGAACAATTAAGGCGCAAAAGGCGGCGCCTGGCATGCTAAGTGAAAACTCCAAACGGACGGCGACCACAGTCTACAGTAATTTGTACCAGTCTCGGGTCACCTGATTGAAAAGCTGCAGAGCCTGGTCAACGGCGGGTCCACGCTACGCATCTCGGGCTGAGGCAGTGAGAAGGAAGAACTGGTTGACAGGGTCACTAGTGGATGCCCTTCTTACAACAGTGGATCTTCATCGACCGTGATGACCCGGCAAGTTTAGTCTGGAAGCATGAGTAAAGATGGAGTCATAATCACCAAGATGTAAAAGGTCCAAAAGCCACGGGAGTCCATCCAATTGACATTCTTGTTCGTGTCAACGTGAGCGCTCATGATACTAAAGAGTTATTGTTTTGGAACATGAGAGAAGCAGGCCGTGTGTGGAGCTTGACGATCGATTCGGTTTCTCGTGCAGATCTCGTTCGCTTGATTGTGATGCGTGCTTGTCACCCAAGGTACTGTATTTCTAATGCGCTCATTGGCTGCTTTTTTTGTACATGCTAAAACTGGAAAGAATTTATAATATTCCATTTATTAATAAATAAAGGAGGCGCTACTCCTCCCACCGTAATTAGTCTGTGTGCAAAATTAGTCTGTGTTCGGAATTAGTCTGGCACAGACTAATTTAGGTGAAGAAAAATTAGTGAGCTCTCAAAACTTCCTAATTAGTCTGGAGCAGTTGGCCCCCTGTACCATAACGAAGGTACAACGTACCGTAAAGAATGATGTCAAAAGCAGAGCAGCTTCACAGAGGGCGGGGGCTTCCTGCAAATCGATCCCGCTGATATCAATGGTTTTGAAGACACTCTTGCTGAGGTAGAGATATCGTAAGATAGAATGATACAGGTCAAGAAAAATTAACCATTACATTTTTGAACACTTTTTCCATTTGTTTTTTTATAAATCTTTGATAACTCTGGTAATAAAATCGTACCGATATAGATTTAGGCAGCCTTTAGAGCTGTGACTAGCCTGGTCAAAAACTTACTCGGTGTTACAGAAAATATTATTACTTGGCAGCCTATCATCAATCTATTTTTAAAAAGGTCCGTATTCGCTTTTATTCTGAGATAGTAGATCGCCCGGACGCAATTGTTTAAACTATTGGTAGAACACGACTAGTTCATCCGACTTCAAAGTCTTATGCTCAAGATGGAAAAGCCCAGACTGCTTATGCATGTCGGTGACCCTCAGTTAGCTGGATTGATTGGATACCAGCCAACTATCTACCTATTGTCTAGCAAGTAAGGAGCATCTACTATTTCTTTTTCTAATTAATTTTTTTTCTTCTTGCTTATAGAATAGAACAACAAACTAAAACTTGTCTCAGCAGTACTTCTACTGTATGCTAAAAGCACATCATGATCTAGGAAAGCAGTAATGACCATCACAAGTTTATGTTGTCTGGGACGTCGTCGTTTTTAATAAGTTTTACGTCTAGTTGGATAATACATAGCCCGAAAATTTCGGGATGTACTAGTCGTTCTCACGGTTTGTACTGTAGAGGTAATAAAGCGTACTGATATATTATACATGCTTTCAAGGTTAATCTAGAAGCAAGCGAAGGTGACTCAAACTCAAAATCTTCGTCAAAGGTGACTCAAACGGTTTCAAACGACATGCTGTTCACCTGAAAATTTTCATAGCAAATTTTACAAGAGAATTTATACGCGCTTAAATTGGTAACAAGGGGGTGTTCCATACAATTGTCCAAATGGGCATTTTCGCATGTATTTTGCCTTTACAGTCGACTACAGTGTACATGGGCAACCCTAAAAAAACCGATTGACCCACTAAAAAAGCTACCGGTATTGGTACAGTGTCACTCAGTAATATTTTGCTGTTTGAAGTTGCCTCAAGTGCGGTATATGTTGTAGCTCCATATTTACAGTGGCGAGGACAGTTTTCTTTGGGAATATGCAAAACAATGGTTGCTGTATAAATTCGATGTAGGAGGGATTGATCATCTATTAGCTGATGAAGCACCAGCTCTATCAAAATAAATAAATGCAAGGCTGATGTTGCGTCAACATGGTCCCACACGTGCTCGATAGAGGTTAAGTCGGGGCTCTGCGGGGGATGCGCAAGGGTGGGGAGGACGCTAATGGTCATATGCTCTTGGAGTAGCCTCACGTTATCACTAGAGCCCAACAGGCGGGCCGACCTCACGCAACCGCTACCGTTGCCATTCATGGATGCTTCGGATCCAACGCCCTTTCATCCGACTACATGACAAAGATTTTCTGAGACGAGACTTGAGGAGTGGCTTGTAAATGCGTTGCCAGATTTCGTCGTCCTTCAATTTCATAGCTTGTCATTCTGAGTGGAAGAGCAGTCCATGCGGTGTCCTCCTCGAGGCATCGGTTTTAACCGAGCTGTAGGCGGCACTTTCTCGATCCGATTTCCGGCATCAGTGTGACCTCTAGCAAACTCTTCGATAGGATAATCAGCTGGGTTCCATACTGCGGCGTAGGGCGCGAGGTATTCAGCCTTTGCAGCCGGTTGTTCCACAATTAGCTGACGCTCGTACTCAAGCGACTGCGCCAATATCGAGCATGAACACGAAGCCACTTGTGCGCTTCTGCGATTTCGAGTCGCTCCTCTAGTCGCTGGTTTGTTTCCATGAGATTACCGGCTTTGTTGACCGTGCTGTAGCCATACTTCTGCAAGATATCCTTCGACTTTTTTGTTTAAAAACACTTTTCTTCCAGCTTCTACACCCAGATACTACGGCGAGCAGGCCTTCAGACCCTACGCCAAGTCAACAAACGGACTCGAACTCTTCATTGCCGGTGCACAGAAAGCAGCATCGTCCACGATCTGCGTGTCGCTAAATCAATAGTAGAGACACTGTTTTGTAGCATAGAATGAAGTTATGGCTAGCTTTTATTAGGATCTTGCGCCATCGATAGAATCCACGACACGATTGAGGAGCCATCTGTTGAATTCCAGGTTCCACTCGCGCCCTGACTGACGCAACCATATAAAGCCTTTCTGATGGCGCACACGTGCCGGTGGCGTCACACTTGGATCGACCGCAACTACTAGTACTGTGGTATGTATCTGTAACGTGGCATTCAGGTACGCCATATTGATGTCCCCTTCAGCCCCAACTTTGCTGCGATCGACATCAGAGCCAATTCATTGTCCCTGGCTTAGCACCATCCAAAATCCTGGTCAAGTTCCGCTTTAGCGCCGCTGCACACGCTCGTAGTCTTATCGTGTTGATCATTTTAGTCCTCTGGATCAGCTTGGTGTCGGTCGCCGTACGTGACATCTTGACGCACACGAACCGCAGCGACGAACTTGATTGTATTCTCGCTGGGATGTAGACTTGGCAATGGACCTGTCTTGTCCACGCGTGTAGTTAGTTAGTTGGCTTTCCACTACTTAAGGTCCTCTGGCTTTAGGGGCTTCCTCCATTTCCACTCGTACTTAACATTCACAGCATCACGTACCTTCATTGCCTTCATGTTGTTGTCGCGAAGCATCTTGTACACGTGGACTTCATCGTCAGCAAATTGAGATCCTTGAGCTCTTCCATCTTGCGCATGACGATGGATCATCGGTTCATTACCGTTGTGTTCATGGAGTGTTTCATCGTATAAAGTGACCAATCACAGTGAGAGAACGTTTTAATCCTAACCCAAAAGAAACTATCAGCAACGGGTTTTACGGTACGCTGTACTCACGTTATGGTACAGGGTGTGTGACACCTAGTTTAACCCAGACTAATTACCAACTTATAAATTAGTCTGGCACAGACTATTTCCGAACATACCTTAATTAGTCTGTGTTCATTAATAGTCTGGCACAGACTATTTAAGGTAGCAAGCTCAAAAACTCAGGTTCGAAATTAGTCTGGCACAGACTAATTACGGTGGGAGGAGTAGTTGCACACACTGCATGTAGTTGCACTACATAAACGTTGTACCTACTTCATGGTACAAGGGTGTACCATAAAGTAGGTACAACGTTCCACTACAATCCTCTATAGTATGTTAAAGACCGAGCTTAGATGTTGTTCAACTGCATCTGGTTTAAAATCAACATATAATTGGAAGAATGAACGCTTTTATGCTCGCTATGTACTTTGTTGATGATAAGTTGTTGGATGGTCTTGCTATGAAAAATTCAAAATTTTTAACTCGGACGACCTAGACCTATATCTTAAACAATTTCGTCCGGGTGATCTGGATATCTTAGCTAAAATAGAAAAAATTGTGTTCCCAAAACGGACGGAATAGAAAATAGGCTGCCAGTTTTGAATTTGCAGTCAAGACCTCATCCAACAAGGATGAGGAGGATCCGGACAGAATAAGGAGCGACAGAATCACATGAGCGAACGGCCTGGACACGGGGCCAGCCCCCCCCCTCCGGACCAAAGCACGCCATGCCGACACGGGCAGCGAGATCACCGTCCGCAGCGATAAGTGCGGCGGTGAACTCTGCTCAGCATAAACAGGGATGGCCTCACATCGAGCCAGTTCTTACGATAAAGGTGAGGTGGTGGCAGCCACAACTACCTGTGGGGCCACATCGCCCAGGAGTACCATTGCTAGCTGTTGCTAACAAGGGAGGAACGATTAGGGGTGTGAAAGGGTCTGTACGGTCTTCACACCTGGGAAACCTATGCAAACTGTTGCTAACCAGAGAGGAATGCTCGGGTGTGGGGAAGAGCCTGTGGGGACACCACACCTAGATTTAAGTTTGCAATTTAACATTGCTAAAGAGGAAGAAAGCCAGAAGGAATGCTACGGGGTGTGGAAGTGCCTGTGGGACTTCCACACCACGCATTAATTAAGCAAGTCGACATGGCTAACGAAGGACGGATGCAAAGGGTGAGGAAGTGCCTGCGGGGCCACCACACCTAGGCTTGCCTATGTATAATTTTGATGTACCATACAAAATGATAGAAAAAAATTAAATCCCATAACACCATCACAACGTCAAACATTTTTAAAAATAATTTAATTTAATTTTTTTATGGATTTGGTTCATTAGCAGGTATTATGTTAGTTGTACAAATTTTAATATACAGCGTGAACGACTCTGGAAAGGATGTTGCGGAATTGAATCGGCGTGGCGATGAATACTTCGGGACCAAGTAGTTTTTCAAGGAAGCGTTGCGAGAGAAGAAGGGATTCGACTGTTAAGCAGTTTAAAGTGCGTATATGATCAAGACCCAGCACCGTATCACGACTTCAGAAGATAGGACCATGAAAAACAAGGTTTGTTGAGCAAGATCCCGACATCCATGATAAATGAGCTTAGATTGCAATCCAGACTTCATATGTTCAAAGTAGCTAATGGTTAAGACTAATTAGACTACATTTTACTACTATAGAAGATAGGCTGCCAAGGAATAATAATTCTGTAACGCCGAGACCAGCACGCAATTAGTAATACACAGACTAGTCGCAGCTCTAGAGGCTGCCCAAATCTATATGGGTACAATTTTATTGCCAGTCATCAAAGACTTATAAAACAAGTGTCCAATGGTTATGCATCAGCTCAGTTTTCTTAACCTGTATCTTTTTTTCTTATCTCTTTCTAATTTAGCAAGAGCGTCTTCAAAATATAGATATTAGCGAAAGGAGACCCACGCTATGAATAAAGCTGCTCTGCTTTATGACGTTCACTCTTTACGGTACGCTGTATCTAATTTATGGTTCGGGGGTGTGCACGTAGCAAAAAGGGGGTGTGCACCTAGTCGCTCCCATAAATAATAACGGAATTTAAGCAGCTAACCATCATCTGCTACATCCAGTTAAGGAAATCTGAGTAACCCTACCCCTATGAAGTGATGATCCGGACAGTAAAGTATACCTGTATAGTAACATGTGTACCCTTTATACTCACCCGTATACATGGTCGTATACTCGCTAACCACAAATATGTGGCTGGCTGATTGGCATTATTGTATATATTTCATACAAGAAGTATAAGATCAACTATATAGCAAAAAATACTGCGAACCCTACTTGTTTTAGTGTCTATTATGCTCTCATCGCTGCTACACTGATTTCTTCCTTGGGTGGATGATGTTTTCGGCCAATACTAGCACGAAGCCGCCATACGAGAATTAAAAGAGGAGACGAGCTTCGTCGGCTCACGCGAACTGCACATGGGCCCACCCATGGTAAATGACCACGGAATGGCCAATCGAAAGTGTCGACTCTTATTAGTGGAAGTGCGAGACGAAGAGCAGCAGCCTCTAGCCCTTCTGATTTCGGAGGCGATGGAGGATCAAGACGAGCAATTCGACAGGTTGCCCAGGGGTTGGTGACAGAGTATTTCAAACACTTGAAAAGTTGAGTGTGGCTTTGAACACAGCCTATCTGATACTCGAGCTTATTCTGAGATAGTAAGACTACCGGAGGCTTGCCTCCCGCCATGCTCTCTATCACTTGCAGGATCAGGATGATATCGAGTATGTCCTTTCACGCCGTGGATCAGCTCAAGATTTCCATCTCTCAAGCATAAACCAACATTGCGTGATTTTGTGCCGACATTGCTTGGCATTAGTGAACGTAAAGGGGATGAAGAGAATTGGGCCCTGAAAACCTCAAAATTTGAATTCTGTTATGATGGTCAAGGCCCAGTTACAGCGTTTATTTATGGGAGCAAAAAAAGATGCTGTTTTACACGTCTAGTGTGGAAATGGATCTCGTTACAAAGTCTCGTTTCATTCTTAAGTACAATGGAGAGGTAGCGGTAGAGCTCAAGCAGCAGCAGTTTTGGCGCTGGGCACCCTGCCATTGAATGTATTTTGATCGGTGTAACGTAATTTTTCATCTCGTGTGCCCCACCGTTTGCTGTAGCTAGATATATTACTTCGAACTTTGAGCATGGACAATCTTGACTAGTCACTATGCGTGTACTTCCACCACTTGTTGCAAAGCTTCTGAGATTAGTTGCCATGTCATCATCGAGTCCTCACTCTTTGATGGATGCAACATATTGATCTAGCTGTAGACTTTGACCTTTGGCGTACTCGATGGCTAGAGTGGGCTTCTCGCATTTCTTTTCTTTTTGGCGCATCACATAAGCGGAAGCTTGCTCGAAGTATCGTCGCGATGCAGCTTCAGTCGACAAATTAGTGGCAAGCTCAAGGACGTTATGAACCAGGTGGAAGTTTTATTCGTGTTTTTGGCCGATGCTGCTAACGAACTACAAGTCTAACTTCCTACAACCTTTTGGCGTTCTTTGCTATCGAATTCGCGAAACCTTTTTACAAACCTAAGCACTATATCATGGTCACGATTTATTACACTTTCTTCTCAAACACTTCCGAGTGGGGTCTTTCTGCCCTCGGGGCAAAAGAAGCTTGAACTCGAAGTGGTCGTGAAAAAGGAGCTCCGAATCATCCCTTCGGTATACACAGTCGTTCATGCTGAAGGACAACCAAATCTTTGGTGTGTTCGTGCTAGTATTGGCCGAGAAAATCATCCACCCTATGTTGATAGATCTATGCTACAATCAGTACCTTCCTTATCGATTCATTTGTTTAGCATCTAACAGATTAAGATAATCTCTCATTTTACCGCAATGGAACGCTTCGGTCGGTCACCTATTATATGGACGGTGTAAACTATTACGTACACCATATGGTAACAGAGGATGTTGCGCGAAGTTACAGGATGTATTGCGATGTGTGACACAGAGCTTAACTCGATGGAGCGGAAGATGCTACCCAATTCCAGAAGCATCTTCAAAAAGTGACTCAATAAAAAAAGTGTCCATTTGAGACTGTTGGGTTTCGTTATTTTCAGTTGTAGCCATTTCTACTTTAGTGACTATGTGTTGTCGTACTTAGTTGTAGTGAAGTAATGACCTGTCATTACTATGCACTTTTAAAGTTTTATGCCGGATGGCAGAGAAAATTGACCTTAATGGCCCGGGGACACAAGGTGAGGTGGTGAGTTGGTGCCCTGCACTCTACTTTGTTATAATAGCGCCCTGCGCTCCACCTGTGAAATTGCGAACTGACACTTCACCGTGCACGCCCTATTTATATTAGTTTAACATGAATATATATGCATATACAAATTCCTATATATATAAGTTGAAGTTGCCTTCAACTTCGTAACCGCCCTGCGTCTGGATGCCCTGCATCTCCATATATATACTTTGTATGTAACGGCCCTGCCGTAGACGCACTGCGTCTTGGGTGTCTTTACTTTGCATAAGTAACGGCCCTGCCGTAGACGCCCTGCGTCTTGGGTAACTTCTTTGTTTATGTTGTATACGTTCATCAAGTTGTATCCGGATATCCAACACTCCCCTCGACATGGTGACTGGAAGTAATCACCTGCATACTTGTCGAAAGGTTATCTTAAGCAGCTCTGAGTCCCACCCTAAGGGCGGTGCCTGGACCCTTCCATTGCCCGTCACTTGAACGCGCCCTGCACGTAAGTCTGTAGTGTCCCTCTTCCATAAATCATTTCTAATAAGCTACCTCGAAGCCGCTCGTCTGCCTTCGCCCTACGCGGCACTACGCCTAGCATCTCTTGGAATTGCGTCAACTTTACACGTTCTTGTGCCTTTGCCATTACGTCCGCAACTTGATTGTTTATCGGCACATATTTAGTAGCCAGTCTTTCTTCTTGTACCAGTGTCCTCACGTAGTGATACCTGTTCTCAATATGCATAACATGGTGATGTTTACCAGTCTTCTCCGTAAGATAGATGGCCTCCATGTCGTCGCAATATATATTTAGTGTTTGTGTCTTGACCTTTAACTCCTTGCATAGTTTGTGTACCCGCTGCAAGTCTCTTACGCCCTCGTGCATCGCATAGTATTCGGCTTCCATAGTGCTCAGCGCATCGATTCCTTTTTAGCGCGATCCATAGCCGATCACACTCCATCAATCATCGTTACGTATCCAATAAGGCTTCTTCGATCTTCCGTATCGTTTGCATACTCTTCATCCGTGTAACAGTTAACTCAACAGCTTCTAGCGGTCCTTTGCATATCACCAGCAGCAAATCAAAGTCCTTGGGTTCTTGTAGATATCTGAGAATTCTTTTCGCTAGTGCATAGTTTTCTGCAGTGTGGTTGTTTAAGTACTGACCCAACCTTCGTACATCATGCGCAATGCCCGGCCGTGAGCCCGATACCCAGTACTGCAGTGTACCAACTGCCTCTGTATGTCTAATCACGTGTGTCCTCTTTCTTATTGACGGTGTACGTCGCCGCTTATGAGGGTTACACGCCTTCAGATGGAAGCGCTTGAGTATTTCCACGAAATATGCTTCTTGACTGAAGAATATAGTCTTGTCATGCCGGTCTTTTGTCACCTCGACACCAAAGAGATACTTGACTGGTCCAAGTTCCACCAGTTCAAACACTTCTTTTAATTGCATCCTTACTTGTTCGCCATCAGCTTCATGTTCCATGACTAATAGATCATTCACATATACTGTGAGCAGTATATCAATCTCCCCCTCTTAGAATCGGGCGTAAAGGCCCCAGTCGCACTCGACTCGGTAAAAACCTAGATGTTGTAGTCGATCATGTAGCTTGCGTTTCCATACGTTAGGGGCTTGCTTCAGTCCATACAGATTCTTGCTAACTTGCACACATAATCTTGCTCATTGACCTTAATTCAAAGCCATTCGGCGGTTCCGTGAGTACTTCTTGCAATTCTTTATGCAGGAAAGCTGTCTCCACCTCGCATTGCAATACGGCTTATCCACGTTGAAGTGCGAAGTACAGCGCCACTGGTGCATATGTTTCGTAATAGCTAATCCCGTAGACGTGCTTAAATCCATGCACCACTAGCCGTGCCTTAAAGCGTTTGACGTAGCCCTGATGGTCTTTCTTTAGTGCAAATACCCATCGATTGGTAATCACATTCTGTTCTGTGCGTTTCGCCCTGCGTGGCACAAGAACCCACACATTGCGTTTCTTCAATGACACCATCTCTTCTTGCATAGCAGCTAGCCAGTAGTCTGCGTACTGTTCATCAGCAATAGCCTGCTTGTATGTATCTGGCACTTTAATCTCGTCTGCAAGAAAATGGTCCTTTTGTTGAACCGATGCTGCAAAACTATCATATGCACCCTGCGCTAGCTTTCGTGCCTTCTTGTACGTCGCATGGTACACTTGCACGTAACCTTGTGCTTCGAGTTAGGATTCTTTTTCCTTGTAGGCCGTATATCCGTGTCTGTATTCATCCCTGTTGACACACGTCTGTTTTCTTTTGTGGCGTCTGACTCCCCCTGACCATCGGTGCACATCTCAACCTATTATAGATTGCTATCTTGTTTTGTTGCCACCAGATTATCTTCTGTAAACTCGAGACTTCTCATATATTTTCGCATCATGACAAATGGATGTTCAGAATGAAGTTGTGTAGTTTCATCACGGTAGGCATTGTCTAGAAGTATCTCCATATACTTCGACTTTATCGTACAGTCTTCTTTAAAGCGTATGTTGTCTTGCCTTGCCGTTCCGATGGCATCCGGTCTTTGTCCATCCACTTGTATTCTTTTGTGCTCGATGCGTATCCCAGTAGGATCCCTGTCCTTTTCCTAGGTCTTAGCTTTTCTTTTCTTTTACGACGTCCGTCTGAAATGTAAATGTACGTGCATCTAGGTGTTCTCCATACAGTAGCTCATATGGTGTATGATCTCCAATCGTCTTGGACACAGTAACACTCCATGTATCAACGACATGTAGTAGGCATTCACCCCATAGAGTGCAGGGAAGCTGTATAACTTTTAGGGGAATCATTATCGTCGTTAGAATGACGCCATTCCATCGTTCCGCCACACCATTTATTTGTGGACTGTATTCTGTTTGTTGTTTGTGTCTGGATCCCAAGATCTCAGCATTATTTTTGCAGCTCAGAATAAATCAACTCTGTCCCTTGGTCAGCGAACAGCCCTTGAACCACTCGTCGTTTGTGTTGAAATTCCGTGTTTAAACTTGTGATCAGTTCTCTACTGCACTTGACCTTTTCCAACAGAAAATGTCCACTTGTAACGTGAAAATTCATCCAGAATAGATAGAAAAATTTTCTTCAATTGTATCCACAGCCATGTGTGACCGTTGTAGCGGGCGTTCAGGCCTCTTAGTTTCGGATGGATAATGCATTTAGCTTGTTTTCGACACTTCCAACGGAACACAAGCATTGTTGTTCAGCTCCTTTTCGATCTTAATGCCATGTACCAAGTTGTTCCTTTCCATGTTACGGAGTACCTTCATCCCCACATGGTTATAACGACGATGCCACGTCTCCATGTTAGCCTCTGCCTTTCGTGCTTTCTTGTTTGCACTTTTAGTTCCTTCAATGGTTGTCATAATATCATGTGTTCCCATCCGCGTAAAGGCAGGATGAGGGAAGAACATGCGGTAGATATCCTCCATCTTTATAAACTTGATCTTAACGCCGTTGAGTCCCTGCTCTTGTCTGTTCTTTAAGCAGCACACCTTCTGGTTGCACGAGATGAACTTACAAAAGCCCCGCTCTTGCATTAGGTCCAGCGATATCAGATTGACGCGTGCCCCTGAAACATACCACACGTTTCGCAGTATACATCGTTGTAGAGTTTTCCCGTCTTGTATCATGATCACCACGTTGCCCTTCTCCTTCATAGTGACATGGGAACCTTTCATCATCGCTAGTTGTTATCCTCCAACGTCTTCAAGGTGTGTGAAGCATTTAAGTACACCGCATAAATGCACTTGGCTTCCACTGTCGAGCTTCCATTGGACAATGTCTTTAGATGTTTCTTCAGCATTAGTTGCCATCATGAGAACAAAGACTTACTGTCCTCCATAGTGTGATTGCCTATCATCACGTCCTTCTAGTCTTGGACGGCTACTGTCACGTCCACATCTGCGGCTACTTCCATGACTTCGGCGGGTTGCTCGGCTTCTATAACGGGAGCGCCCTCGTCGTCCTTATGCCTTAACACGTCTGCCGTTGGTACAATCGAGTACTCAGTATCCAGGATCGTTGTATACATGACATTGGCTGCGCCTCATCGATTCTTCAACGTTTCGGTTCCTGCTCAAGCTTCTCATGTTTCGTATACTTGGTATGTGACCCTCCCTTCGTGCCTTGACGTTGTTAACTTGAAGTGCGACACCAAGCGCTACGTCACGTCGTTGACCAGTATAATCACTCATCCGTTCTGCTTGAAACAATCGGTTTCTTACTTAAGCGAGTGTTAACTCTGCGCCAGGATTAAGGCCTTGGCCCAAAACTTAAAACATCATTCTCATTCTCGAAACAGCAGACGCTCATTGGCGAACGTTAACCATATCCCTTCAAATCCATTCTCAACTGAGAATGTCTTGTCGAGCGATTCTCAAAACAAAAAAACGACTCTCAAGTATTATATTGTGTGTCCACCTCAGTCTGCGTGGCGGGCACACAATATAGTGGTAGGTCCTGCGACGACTACCTCGTCGCAGGGCCTACGCGGAGGTAGCAATCATCACACCACGACCATAAACGATAAGCGCATACAATGTGCTAGGTAGATTCCGAAAATGCGGATATACATTATAAGAATCATGTAATAGAATGAAGTAGTTATTTTACACTAAGAATGAGAATGGATTCGTGGTCCAAAACTGCCCTTCATCTGGAGTGAGACACAACATATTCGAAAATGGGAATAAAAGTTTTGGGCCAGGGTCTAAGCGCCTTCAACTGTAAGTATTCGTTGCCTTGTTCAGGATAGACACTCGCTGCTCTTGTTAGCGATATCTCTCCAAACTTCCTATCAGATATGGGACCGCCAGCTTTCTCCTGTTCAACGGCAAGCTTAACCATCTCGTTAATATAGTCTTCCATGTGTTGATCTCTTCGCCGTTCCGTGCTTAGCATCTCTTGTACTTATTCCGCGGTGGCATATCGTCAACATCCGCCATTATCTTCATATACAACCGATGTGATTCTCCAAACTCGATCGCGATGTTGGGTCATAACGCCAAATTTGCACTCAGAGAGTCTACTACGAACATATGCGCCTTCCGGTTTCTTATGTACCAACATCGCCCAGCATTCTTGTCTCGCGCGTCTTCTAATATTTCTCTCTTTCCACTAACGTTAGCACCCCATGCGTGCAAATTTCGCTCTTATCTTGAGCTTTCCGATCGCACAGCCTTCAGCGCCCGTTAACTCAGGTACTCGAATTTATCAAGTGGTGTCTTTGATTACCATCTTTCTATCGTTTCTTCTATTTGATATAAAGTGTGCTGCTTCATATTCGGCGTATGCGGAGGACGAGCGCGTTGCTTCTCTCAAAGATCCACTAGCTTCTTGTCGGTGAAATGCGACAATGTCAAAAGGGGGTGGATCCGGTTATTTCTTTTTGTTCTTCGGTCTTTCTTCGGGTCCTGGTTTGACGGTCCTGACCAATCTGCATACTCGTTTGGGCTCCTAACCGGTTGGGTTCATCATTCCTAGTTGGAGCCATTTCCACTCAGTGACTATGTGTAGTCGTACGTACTTAGTTGTAGTGAAGTAATGACATGTCACTACTATGCACTTTTATAGTGCTTTGCCGTATTGCAGAGGAAACAGACCTGAATGGCCCCGGGGACTCACGGTGAGGTGATGAATTAGTGCCCTGTATTCTACTTTACTAAAATAGTGCCCTGCGCTTCACCTGTGAACAGAGACCAAAAGATCATTACCAAAATATTGAGTTTTAGACACCAAAATGTAGCCCTTCTGCCCAATGATGTTTTTTCGTGGCAAAAACGTCTTCATTTAGAAGAGAAATTTACTCAAGAGTGAAACCCTTTCTCTTGTTTCGACTAAGTATGGTTTCGTTAAAGGATTGAGATGGTCCAATGAGTTCTAAGCTACACGTTAGTGCAATTCTCGTTGTCTGAAAAATGAATGATACTTATTTTCCCTCCGAATTTTGATTCAAAACTGGTCTTGAAAACATAATCGGACGTGACTGGTGTGGTCAACATAAATGTCATTAGTATCATTTTGAAGAATCGCCATATGTAACTAGTTAGCGAATTATTTCTGGAGGATCAGATCAGTCTTCTTTACAGTCACTCGATCACGTGTACTCGCTGCTGCTGCCACAGTTTTTACCTTTGTGTCGGAACATACAGATCATCATGCTGCAACTCTCTAGCACATACGGGTGCACTTTTTGTACATGGAATTGACCTTCTCCACGTTGATTTTTGGAGGAATGCTCCGAATTGACTCGAAGTGTTGCACACATGATCTGATGATGCCTTAAATATCATCATCAAATAAATTCTTCCTAGCATACCGTATTAATAGTTCTTGCCGCGTCCCACAGCGTCCGCACCAGATCCCGAATAGCCCAGCAGTCGTGTCTGGCGAGTTTCCTATTCAAGTGACCGAAGCACAGTCGCACGCGTTCTTTATGTGGCCCAGACAAAGAACTTGTATTTAATTTCCTATACTACGGATAATGAGGAGAACTTCAATACATAGTTAATGTGACTTTTCAGTTTAGTGCGCTAAAATGAACCCCTAAGGAAAATGACCATTACAAATACCATCGTAAATCTAAACACATGCCTGAATGGCTACGTTCACAGGCTATCAAAACCTCATTTTTACCGATTTTACGCAGTGATTGGCTGCTTTCAAGGGTCCAAAAATTAACTTTGGCCTCCGACCAGTCTAGTGCGCTGTAATAACTTGTTTTTTTTGTATAGGGCAGCTTGTTCAAATGTTTTTATCATAAACCTTTCCCTGCCACGCTCAAGATCTCCAATATTTTATGATATGACAATATAATACAGTTACTGAGGTATACAGTTTTGACACCCACCTTGTAACGCCAAATAGAGTTGACGCCAAAAAAATACCAAGAAAATATAAAATCGTGAAGGGAACGGCTAGTGTCAAGGTCGCAGAAGGAGCTACTACTGTCGTGGGCGTGTACGTTAATGACCGGCTGGTAACAGGTACAAGAGATGATCTAGTGGATAATTTTTTGACGACATGAAGGCACTCGAAATCAAGAATCTCGGGAAAGTAACGAAATTTCTTGGAATGCGAGTGGTCTACGATCAAGATTACGGATACAAGATCGATTAAGAAGTAACAATCGAGAGCGTTTTACGATACTTCAAGCTTACAGAAGCAAATCCTGTGAAGATACCTATCGGGGATGAATATGAGGATCTCAACCTAAAGGAAGACGAGCTATTGTGTGCACACAAGAATTCAGGGAAGGTTTCAATTAAGGATTTTCAATCCCTCGTCGGAAGTTTGCTTTGGATTTCAAGATGCACGCGTTCAGACATAAGTTTTGCGGTGCACAAGGTCACCAGGCGGGCGCATGCACCGAAGGCAATGGATTGGGATTTAGCGAAGAAGATTGTACGCTATCTAAAGGGAACGAAGGTATTGAAATTGCAAATGAAATCGAAGACAAACGAAGGAAATAGCGTGGAAATTTGCGGATACAGCGATATAGACTACGCTGGAGCTAAGGACGACAGAAAGTCGACTACGGGTGGCATTGTTACGATGAATGGAATGATCGTAAACTGGATCTGTAAAAACAAGGTGTGGTGTCTCTGTCTACGTTGAATGCGGAGTTTTACGCTGCTTCGAAGGTGGTTGTGGAGATGCTCGGGTTTTTCGAATTGCTACAAGAAATTGGAATTAAGGTTAAGCGTCCTATGACCCTATTCATGGATAACCAAGCGGCTATAATGGCGTTGATTGGAAAGGAAGGAGCGTCAAAGATGAAACATGCCGACATCAGAGTGAAATTTATTTCGTCAAAATTTAAGGATGGAATTGTTCAAGCTTACTACGTGCCAACAAAAATTATGCTGGCTGATATACTTACGAAGGCGGTTCCACATCCAAGGTTGAAGGAATTACGAACTGCTTGCGGACTGGAATAGTCAATGGAAAATTCACATTGAGAAAGAGTGTTGAAAATGTTGGTTTTCGTGATATTGGGGAAAATATCACTTTTGGAGATTTTCGATAGTTTTAGCCAATATGAATTTAGGCTGTGACCTATTTTTGTATTATGGACTATTATTTGTAACGATCGATTATTAGAATAGCTTTTGTCACTTCTCAAAAGGAAAGTTACGAAACTTACCTTTTGGGTTTGTGCTTGTAGCTAGGAATGCGCAGGTCTAGCGATAACACTTCTTAATACACTTACATTTAAACAAGTTCCTGTGGAAGTTTGTTTGGATTTATTGGTTGCTACTGGCTATTCAAGACTTAAGTTTCTTACCAAGAATATTCAACAACTATATCTTCGAGGACAAGAACGAGTACGAGCTGGGAGAACCATAAAATTCTCTCGTGACAATTCTGCTCTGATTAGTAAAATTTACTTTAAATATAACCTATAAAGAACATACATGACTACAATGGTTATATGCAGAGAGAGCAGTGCGGCATCGATACGCCGAAATGAGGTAGAAGAAGAGCTCCTTTTTCAACTAACTCACGAACATGTTGTTTAGCCTTCCATCCTTTAAAATATGCGAGTGGTGGTCCACCAGTATGCCATAACGGATGGGTAGATGGGGACGCCGAGTAGTCCAGACTTCACTCGCAATTGCTCACGTCTAGATAATGTTATTTGAGCGAATAAAAAAACTTATGTTAGATCAGAAACTACTCTATCGAATGAGTGACGCCTCTTTTACAGTCTGATTTGGGTTGACGGGAATTCTTAATTATCAGACATTCTTCACTATTAGGGATTGTATTTTTACAAGGAAGGAAAGCGAAATCGAGTTTGAGGCCACAGTCACCTTGGGGAACTAAGCCAATTAATCCTAGATACCAATTCTCAAGTTTTAACTCGCAAAACTGACGTGAGCAATTACGGTGGACATCAATATGGGGGTTCCCTTTGGTCCAGTCTGTACTGTTTTGAAGATAATAAACCCACGATCTATCCAGACAACTCCGGGGGTCAAAACAAGAATAACTTAAACTTTCAGTTTAGTGCTCTCCGATCATATTTACCGATCATCAAATGACTAAGGATTTCTCAATACTGATAAGCCAAAATGACAATTCTATCAAAAAGTTTAGACAAAAATCCGTCGAACTTTGAGAGAATTCTAATTCCAACAGCTTGTTCCAAAGACGTCCCGCTTGTTTTAGTCCATACAGAGTCTTGTTCAACTTTAGCACCAAATTCGAAACTTGCTTGCCGTTTTCAACTATGCTCGAAGTATCCATGTCTTGTGGGATGTATAGAAAAATATCGCGCTCTTCTTCGAGCGTCTTTACATACGTGGGTAAGCCTGTAGAAATCTTGCCGCTCCCGATGCTGACCCGCAGGCCATCCCAGATGCTGACCTAGACTATGAAGTGGGTGTCAAATATGATTTCCTCGATTAACAAATGTGTTGCACTATCCCGGTCTCGCGTAGCTACACGCTGGGCCAAGTTTAGTTCCGGCGGTTGGGGAGAATCTTCGCCGGCCAAGAATCAGGTAATTGATCCTCAGACTCCCCGCCGAATGGTTTCGGTTCTGACGTACCTCCCCATGCTGACCTGATTCGACCTCCCTTGCCACCCCTTAGGGCCATTCAGGTCTGTTTCCTCTGTCATACGGCATAAAACTATAAAAGTGCATAGTAGCGACAGAGTCAGGTTGAGTCGCTTAATTTTTAAATTCTTTCCAATTTTAAATAAATCAGCCAATGAGCGCATTAGAAATATCTTGGGTGACAAGCTCGCATCACAAACAAGCGAACGAGGTCTGCACGAGCAACCGAATCGATCGTCAAGCTCCACACACGGCCTGCGTCTCTCACGTTCCAAAACAATAACTCTTTAGTATCATGAGCGCTCACGTTGACACGAACAAGAATGTCAATTGGATGGACTCCCGTGGCTTTTGGACCTTTTACATCTTGCTCCTCGCCTCGCTGTACATGGCGATGCCCATCGTCTTCCCCACACACGGCGACGCCCTTACGGCGGTAAATGTCATACATGGTGTGGTAAGTCGCATAATAAACCACTGGGAGAAATTTTGACGATGTAGTCTTTGCTTTCTGGGAGGAAACGGAATGTATTAATATGTATTGTTGCTACTGCTTCAGGTCTCGTTTGGCATCATGCACTGGATTAAGGGCTCACCCGACGACACTTGGATGGGCGACTACCGTGAACTTACGTTCTACGAGCAGATCGATCAGGGTCATCCCTGGACCAACACGAAGAAGTTCCTTATGCTGATTCCCACGTTCCTCTTCCTGGCCGCCTCTGTCGCGACGGACTACAATTCGCGTCACCTTTTCATCAATTTCCCGATCTGGGCGACGCTTATCCTGGCCAAGTTGCCCGAGCTTGATCGCGTGCGTATCTTTGGAATCAATTCGACGGTTGGCATTGACGACCACAAGAAAAACTAAGTGAACAGAAAGCGTAATGAAAGGTTACTGGAGTGGAGAGTAAAGCAAGGTGATGCTACGTTAGTTGCGGCGATTCACCATTTGGTGCAAATCGACGCCAACAGATAGGGCAGAAGAAGAATGGACTGAGCTGTGGTCCTTCTTGCAATTTGAAGTTTGATTCAATGTATATGCATGTTTGCGTCAAGGATGTAGAACCAAGATAACGAGACCACCGACACGAAGGTATTACCACTATTTGATGCAGGAGCTCATAAATCAAAGAGAAAAGCACACAAATGTGGAGCCTAACCAAGTTGAGGCCACTTTATGAAAGTCCTGTACTTATCCAATCCACATAGCTCACACAACGTCTACTATCATTTCCGCCCGCATCAATACGGCGCTAAAAGCCTAGCAATAGTTTCCTTTTTCTTCCTCTCTTCTCTTTATGCGGCTGTTTGCTCTGGTCTCATTCCTTTCTTCGCTGCTTTTCTCTTATCCGGCCGCAAACACGTGAAAACACCCAAGCCATGAGGAATGGAGAACGCACTGATAATGAAATTACAGGATCCATTTGTCAGTCCTCGTGACTGAGCACTAGCAGCATCCACTCTTGGATTTGGACGCCTGAGGCGGGGTGATTGGAAATGCCTCACGCTCAGGCTGAGGTGGATTTTTCGGCAACTTTTTTGCAATTGCTACAAATAAGTCCTTGACGTTCACAGCAGTCTTTGCTGATGTCTCCATGTGAAGAATATCATTGTCTTCTGCGTATTGGTGGGCCTCCTCGTACTCCACTTTTCGACGTGCCTCAAGATCAGCCTTGTTGCCAGCAAGAGCAATCACCACATTGGGATCCCCTCGACGTTGCAGCTCTTTGACCCAAGATTTGGCACCAGTGAACGAATCCTGAACATAAAAATGAAACGTGTTACTACGCTTGCTACACCGTCCAATTAGCCAAATATTCGATCCATACCTTGTTCGTTACGTCGTACACTACGATAGCTGCTGCAGCACCACGGTAATACATAGGCGCTAAGCTGCGGTATCGTTCTACGATGTTGAGCACACACAAAAACAGTCAAGATACAGTACTGTTTGTCCTATTAGCGTAATGTCTAATTAGACTCTTGCCTTGTCCAGCTGTATCCCATATCTCGAACTTGACCGTCAGCCCGTCCTCTAAACCGACCGTCTGTGTAAGAAAAGCAGCTACAATACATCAACCATAAAAACGCACGGACTCAATTAGGATATGCGCTCAATTAAATCTCACAAAAAAGAAAAAGTAACCCAGTAAAAATCATTATCAAGTACCTCCAATTGTAGGCTCCTGAAATTCAAAGAACTCGTCGCGAACGAACCGCACAACCAAACAAGACTTGCCCACAGCCGTATCACCCAGTAGGACGAGCTTGAAATGACACGTCTTTCCTTGTGACATTCTGCTGAGTTTCCTTAATAATAACGCTGGTTTCTTTCGCGTCTGGTTGCTGACTCGAAAGAAAAACTTTCGAAATCCTCTCGACTATATAAGGGCTGTATCACTTGTTGATGCTAGAGTCGACCTCTCTAAGACTCACGCGTCTTATTTGGTTGTATTTATGATGGCGTGGGACGGAGAGGCGATCGTTCTCCCACTTTCCCTTGCACACACGCTATATCGATACCAATTTTGTATGAATCCCCCCGGCTGCTGAAATAGAGAAAAGGAACCTCTGAAATTTTATGTGCATTGGATTAAAAAGGCGATGTGTTGCAGTCAAAGGGCACGGTACTTGTAGCAGCTGCTGCGCTAAAATGCTCTACGAAATTAGATGTGACGAGGACATACCGAGTATATCCACACGTATTTTAAAGCTTGAACGTGATCGTGCCACAGAAGAAAAATCAGCATGTACTTTTTGGACTACTCTGTGAAACTGAGGAGTATAGGCACAGGTAGTGAGCCTCGACCTGCATATTTACCGTCTGCAATCAATGCGCCGTCCTACGGAATTGGCTTGATCTTACCAGCAAAAATAAATAATGGTGGTAATAAGTCAAGCAGTAGTATGCTACAGATTCAAAAAGTAGAACGCACCTTAAAATGCAGTGTAATGAGGGAAAATACAAAACACTTGAGGTCCTGCACTAGGTAGTAAAGCACGCGCAGACCCTCCGGGTCCTTGCTGTCTTGAACGTCCAGTAATGAGCCGATCTTTGCGCACTGTAGACGCAACAGTGTTAGTTTGTTTCATCCTTGCGACTAACCGACTGAAGAAAAAAAAAGTCACGCACCGTGAAGGAAATGTGGTCGTTGTCCAGCACCACCTCCAGTTCCTGTCGTCCGACACGGTCAGGCTCCGGCCAATCCTTGTCGTCCTCTCTGTTAATTTATCACATAATCAGCCTTCTGCGCAATGATTAACGGTCCCCATCTTTTAGCACGTACTTCGTGATTTCACTATCGCTGATGATTCGCTTCACCTCATCGATCACTGACTTGGACACAGTCACTTGACCAGAAGAAATACTAGCTCAGTAACCACCCACCACGATATATACTGATACAAATTGACGAATTACCTTCTTTACGGATCATCGAGTCTTTCTTGTAGTTGGAGTTGTTAGCGTATCGAAGCTTCCCATCTGCGCGAAACTCAAACTCCATAAATTCGTGGCCAAATTTGCCACGGTGGCCGACACTGTATAAGCGAAAGATAACGCCAAAAGAGTTAAACTATTATCGCATTGGTTGGTGTTTGGCTGCTTTACGCACTAATAGCGCACGTAAAAGTCGTCGTGACGGGGCATCTTGTTCGCTTGTCGTGGAATTTCAACCAATGGTTGCTCTTAGTCTCTTTTAATGCCATTTCCTATCTAGAACAATTTTCCTAATACTCAGCTTCGCAAGGTTCCAAGTTTTGCAGAGCTCATGTCTGACCGAGGAACACCAGTGCTCAATAACTTGCAGTCTTCAGTTAGTAGGGCAAGCAACCCGAAGACACCGGCGAAAGTAGTGGGAAAAAGGAGAGTTGGAAATGCAAATAATGGGACAATGAAGCGAGCAACACGACGAGAGCTCAAAAAGCTGACGGAGATAGACTTGGAGGAAAAAGACGATGTTCCTTCGGGTAGGCTCTTGTCTCTTTCTCATTGTATGTTGTTACTGCTTTTTTGTCTCAATTTGTGCTGCAACTGGCACAACAGTCGAAAGTACGCCGTTTGGAGTCGATGCAGCGAGCGCGTTGATCACACCCACGAGTCTTCATGACGATTTTGTGAACATGATGAAGTCTCAAGGTCTCGAAAAGATGGCAACCGAGGTAGGAATTTTGAAGAATGGTGTTCTTGTTGATGCACCACCGCCGCCATCGGTGTCCTCTTCGGCAACAGCGTCAACACCTGTCAAACCGACAGTTGAAAAGCACCCCATTGCAGCTGTGTCAACGTTTGCAAGTCCGTCTTTCACAAGCCCGTGTGTTTTACATCAATTGCGTGCAAATACGATGTTAAACGAAATGACGTAAACCTTATTCCTGTTTATAGGTCACCTGCGAAAAAGAGGAAATATATGAAAATCAACAAAGGTCTACGTCATTTTAGCATGAAAGTATGTCAAAAAGTGGAGGAAAAGTACATCACGTCTTATAATGAGGTCGCCGATGAACTGGTGCGCGAGTTCGTCACGATGCGCCCAAATGATTGCGTACGTTTATAAATGTGTGGGTGTTTTTAAACGCTAAGAAACTTCGTTTAACGCCTTAGGTATATGATGAGAAAAATATTCGCCGTCGTGTTTACGATGCATTGAATGTACTGATGGCCATGGATATCATTTCAAAAGAACGCAAGGAAATCCGATGGAAAGGACTGCCTTCGAACCTACTACACGAAATGGAAATGCTTATGGTTTGTTGCTACGTTGCATAGTAGTCTCAGGGTTTCACTTACAATATACTAACCTATTTGAAATGGCTGTCGGGATAGGCTGAAAGAAACGAACGGATGAAAAGCGTGGAACAAAAGAAGCAACATCTTCAAGACCTTTTGGTACAACAGGTAGCGATGAAAAACCTACTCAAACGAAACGCAGAGAGGAAACGAAAAGAGAGCGAAAATCCCGCATCTGCCAGCATTGTACGAGACGAAGGGCGAATCTTTCTACCGTTTATTGCAGTAAATACTAGCAAGGACACTGTGATCCAGTGTGAGATGTCGGAAGATCGTCAAGACATATTTTTCAACTTTAGTGCACCATTTGAAATCCATGATGACGCAGATATCTTGCAAAAGTTAAATCTGCACAAAGCTCCTTTTGCTGAGTTGAAGCAAATGGTGCCCGAAAAGCTGCTTTCGTACCTGCCTGCTGAGTGTGAGTTGAAAAGTGAAGAATAGAATCCAACTTCGATAGTCAAGTAGTCTAATAAGCCGAGTGCAATAAGAAAATCAGTGTTTTTGGTGAACTTCACCTTTTTAAATTTGTCTGTTAAAATACGTAGTACTCGAAATGGTCTTGTCATCAACCAAAATAGTAAAAAAAGTCGTCATCTCTGCGTCCTGGCTCATGTCTAAACAGCTTAGCAGCAAACCGTGATGTCATTCGATGACCTCGGTTTCTCATGTTCTGCCCACCACCACATCAGCGTAGCTGCGAGTTTTTGAGTCCAACTTGGATTGTCTCTCCTGCGCTAAAAAGACCCAACCTTCCACGTCCGCTTCGCGAGTAAAAGCCGTTTCCTCGCACATTTGCCCATCAGGTTTATTTGACGCGTTGTCTTCCTTACTGGGCACACTGCCGATAGCAAAGAAGCGGTATAGGATGGAGTCCAGCATAGTTAGCCTTATATTCTCTCGTCTTGGCTTGGCAAGAGGCGCCTTCTTTATTAGACACTGTCCAGATGTGTGCGTTAGTAAGTGTTTTCTCCGAATACCTCGAACTTCAAAGTGGCAAGAAAGAAATTGCAAGAAATGATAAAATTTCGGCCCAATTAAAAAAAGGGCGCCTTTATAATCACCCCCAAAACTTGACTCACCCCCAATATACAGTAAGACCCTTGATAGGTTCGAATATTGTTTTTCAAGAACGATTAAGCACCTCCGATTTTTATTAGCGATAATTTCACATTACATATCGCTATTGACTTAACGCGCACAAATTTATTCTTGTTTGCATCAACGGAGGCTTATACTACTGTACCATTTGTAACCCTGCATATACTTAAGTAGTTTAGAAATTCTTTCTTGAATTTTGCAATAGATATCATTAAAGATGCAGTAGGTGCCACCAAAGCTACATCTCTCTGTACGATTTTACAGAGGGCTATATATTTCACGGTAGCTAAACAAACTTTTACAGGGCTCAAAATACCGTGATGACGATCGTCCATCGACGGATTTTTTTATCGCAAAATTATTTGGAACGTGCGGCACGAAACATTCCAGTGCGATGCAACAACGACTTCTACAAGCAAGTCAAGCGGTTTTACAACGGAACAATTCGCCAGCTCTGTGATCCAACAGAGTAGAAGGCGGCGGCGGCACAACGAGAACACAAGTGGCTCCGAAATAGTCGGCTCCAAAAGGAAATAAATGGGTCAATCGGCATCTTCGATAAAAAGATGACTCCAGTGATCTGATCAAGTTAATGGTAAAATACAGACATCTCCTGTTGAATTTCAATGTGTTCACAATGATACTTGACGTGGAGAGATAACAGTGGCTTCTGTGTACTTTTGTATACTTTGACGGCACACTGTACCATTTTCGAACCTATCATGGGTTTTACTGTATATTGGGTGTGATCCCTTGGATTTTTGAATTAATGTAGCAAAAAACAGCCAGGAAAGTGTGAAAAACATGAAGTTGAAAGATTCAACACACGGTCAACGGTAAGCACGGCGGATCAAGTAAATATAATTTTGATTAAGTAGCGAAGCTATGACCCAGAGAACTGGAGGACAACGGATGAAGAATATCACAGCTTTGGAGACTACAGAATTGTGGTGAAGCTATGAGAAGCAAGGACTTGGCGTGTGAGTGAAATTAGCAAGTTTTGGAATTACAGCTACTTCAAGCACCCGCAACATTGTAACTGGGGACTGTACCCATGTACAGTATATGGAAAGTGGCGGTGACTGCTGAAATGGAAGTCTGAGTTTGAAACATTTTATATTTGAAGGGATTTTTCTACCATTAATGGGACTAAAACATAGTACAGTCACACCTCCCAATGAGAACCCCCCTAACTGGTACAACTCCTGTATCTGAATCCACAAGTCTCTGCACCAATCTGTACACTGTATTTTTGTGTGGGCGAGCGAATTCCCTCTTTTCCTGGGTCTTTTTATAAGTGGTCACCAAAGTTAGGGAGTGTTTCGGGGCGTAAGGTATAAAATTGTAACTTTGTACTGGAGAAAACCGAGACGGATAGAGATGAAGAGAAGAAGCGGGTGGCTTCCTGTCGAGCGTGTGTTCCTCAAGCATGTACATTAACTTTAGCCGATGCACCGCGGCATCTAACTGCGCTAAGGTAATGGGTCCCTGTTTTCCGCGATCAATGTTTTCGACTAACTTTTAAACCACGGTATTATCCGAACATCGGATCCCAAGTGTCTCTAACGCTGTGCGAAAACCTTCATATCACGCTCGCCTTCTGGTCCCGCCCCTTCAAATGCGACACGAAGGCAGAACGGCGTTACATCAAAGTACGGATCCGCACATTCAACTCATCATATCTCTCGATCGTCCTTTTAGAGACACATTGGTAAAACTCATCTAATTGCCAACATGACCATCACTTATATGTTCAGAGGTGGATGGATTAAAAAGCGACGAGATTTTATTCACTTAACTCTAAAACTCGGTTGTCTGGAAACTGCGACGTGTGCTACTGAAATTTCCACTGGAAAATAAAGCTTGCGGAGTTAATTAAATCACTCCGTGGAGGTGCATCGTGTGTTGTCAAACTTCGGATCAGCGGAGTTTCTTCATCCACTGAGTAATAATCCATTCCACGCTTAGTTGACAACCTTAATTCTTTACAATGGCGCTATCCGGTACTCTAGAAAGCAACCCGTTGGCATAACAAGCTCTCGGGACCAAAGCCGTTTTCGTTAAATTCATTCTTTATAGCGAAAATGGACATAAATGTCGCGTCATGGTGGCGTAACTTCGAGTACGGCACGGTGAGACGACGATAATTCGCCCCAGAGATCACTCTCACCATCATCTTTGATGGTAATCACTGTCTCATTTTCAATGATAAAAATAAAGGCATGTTCAATCCAGAGCCTCGATGGATTTTCCTCTTCGGGTTTTTCAAACACGAGGCTCATTTTCGACTAAACGAGCTACCAATTGCTCGATTCCATCAAGCAAGTGGGTTTCGCGTAAAATCACGAGAGAACCCCCTACTCACTTGGATACCTCTAGCTCGTAGTAGTGACGATTCACTGGGCTCCTGGTCAGGAGGTAAATTCAGATGGAAACTTTGAAGACTCAAACGTTAATTTGACGTAAAAGTAAGTTTTCGATACTAAAGCGAAAATGTGCAAACTTTCAAAGTTCGATACTACACAATTTCTTTAAAAGTTGTTATTGTCTTCTTGTCTTTTTCATCCGATCCCCAGTCTAATCCAATCAAGTGCACCCGTGTCGCATTAGCTGGCAGTGAATCCTTAGGAAGATATAATATGTTAGGCAACCTTTGGTTCTCTGGCATAGGAGGGTGAAACAGGCAAAACTCAGATCCAGAGACCATTCTTCATCATTGTGCGGATGTTCCTTATCAGAGTAGATATCAGACGGACGCGAGAATATATGGCCAAGTTTTCAAAATCCATCTTCACCTGACTTTTTGACATTTTTCTCCTTCTTTTCTCGCGGCAGCTAGTGTGGTGCTCGCGCAACGCGAGGAATGCTACACAGTACGCAAGTAGCGCCGATATTGTCGCCGTTAAAGTTAGCACATGTGCAAGCCTGACACTCCCAATATATTTTCAGCTCTTGAAAGCTGATCGTCAGCGCTATCTGAAGACGTATACAACGTAGGAGCGCCGACTCCCTGGTCTATCTCGTCTGCAGGATCATCCCATTCAATAAGGCAAAATTTGTACCAATGCTATTAACCCAAAAACGATACTCTTGGCGCGCAACAAGACCACAGTGAAGCGATCTGCTCCCAAAGATGACCATAAAATCAGCAAACCGGATAATCCAAAACAGGCTTTAGTTTGTCATTTCTCCACAAAATTTCCCCCGTTTGGACATCCAGCTTTATCTCTTGTTGATGACATCTAGATTTCCCAGCACCTCCGACATCAGATTCTTCGATCCTATCCCACTCGTCAGTCTGTCATATTGACCGAAGAGCAATTCGAATGATGTAACCGTATCTCACCCTGTATTTATATCTGGACCACTCGAATTTTCTTGGGTCGTGAGTGCCCACATAAGGAGGTGTGACTGTACCAAGCGACAATGGAAAATATTATATTTCCATTATCGCTATATTGATGAGTTATTTATATTTTCTCAGAATAAATAACGGTTATATAACTTTTTCCCTCAATTTTAATTGGTTCATTATGGTTCTTTTAAATAGAGAACATCATGGCAATAGGTCGGGGGAACAGATGGTCTTAACTAAGACATCTTGAAAGATTTTGGTGAGGACCTAGTGGATGATCTTGTCAGGGTTTATTGTAACGAGATTCTTTCTGACCAGATTCCTTCAACGAAGCCGTGGTCATACCCCTTCAAAAGAAAGGGGACTCAAAGAATGCAATGGACTATAGACCTATTTCCCTACAGACGAGCTATAAAGTGTGTTCGCCAAGATATTGGCAGTACGACTTCAAAGATTTCACGGCCGGCTGATCGGTAGCTCGCAACAGGGGTTTGTGCATGGAAGGCATATGGATCATTCGGTTATGGTTATGATGGATATTATGCAGGGAAGTCAGACTGGCTCACAATGAATACCAGAAGAAAGCTCCAGGATTTTACTATTTGATTCCACTAAAGCCTACGACACGATTGACAGGGAGTATCTTTTCCTGACGTTGGCAAACTTCGGTTTCTCGGTTAAATTTGTTCAGTTAATGAGATGTTTACATAGGGGGACTAGTGCACGGTTTTCGACAACAACACTTTATCAGAGGCCATGGACGTAAAATCAGGAATACGTCAAGGGTGCCCACTAACACCATTGTTATTCATTTTAGCGGTCGAGCCGTTGGGGATAGTAATCACACAAGACAAAGAAATTCATGGCATTCAAGTACATGGGAGCAACTGTTCCTTTGAACACAAGCTCTCTGCTTTTGTGGACGACTCCACACTTTTTTCAAACATGGTTCACAAGCTATCAGGGCATTGGAGGCGGTGAGGAAGTTTGGAGTGTTCTCAGACCTACAGATTCAGCTGGCGAAATGTCAAATTATTTTCTTGGAAGGCATACCGGACATGATAACATGGAACGGTATACCCGTATTACAACATGGAAAGACAACTCGGTATCATGGGTATCAAATTGGATTAACTAACAGCAGCAGGCACAACTGGGAGGATAGACCTCGGGAAGTACAGCGGAGCCTCCTAACAGACGCTCAATGCGGAGCTTCGGTAGAGGAACGTGTACAGCTGTTCAACGCTATAGCA
The DNA here is from genome assembly GCA_001887855.2 of Sclerospora graminicola. Classification (NCBI taxonomy): domain Eukaryota; phylum Oomycota; class Peronosporomycetes; order Peronosporales; family Peronosporaceae; genus Sclerospora; species Sclerospora graminicola. The sequence continues at coordinate 20,209 of MIQA02003334.1, read as the reverse complement.
ATTCCTGCAATCTTGTTCACGGCAAAAGTATTTTCTCCACCGGAAAACATTTTATACGACTCATCCACTTGCAAAAAAATCTGGTGGAGTCAGACCACAAATGAGGACAGTACTTGTTTGCCACAGCTTGATTATCCGAGTCGAGGAGTGAACAGTAGGGAAGACATATCAGTCGAAGTGGAGCTGGACTCTATCTCCTGGCACAACGGAATTCCGATGCACATCCAAGCTTTTTGGGGCACATAAACCTGGGCGCATAATCCGTGGATTAGAGAAGTCTCTGGATATGAACTATTAGCTAAGAAATATGACAGCATTACCCAGCAGACCATTGATGGGCTGGAAATCATGCAAAGAAGTAGAACGTCCTTCACGCGGAGAGCAGCCTTTCATGTGGGCCGGGGTCATACCAGGGCGAAAGTGATTAGATGGATATTAACGATTACTATGTGCTCTCCACATTTTCAGCTTAAAGAAGGATAGGAAATGCTTACCCAAAGATCACGCTCTTCCAACAAGTGGAGGAATTCGTAGATGTTTACATGGAACAAATTAGATCCGGGACAATTCAAGGGACTCATCCACGCACAGGTCAAACCTGGATATTCACGCAGCAGACAGATGGAATATATTGGATCATGGATCGAGGTGGGTCAATGGAAACCACACCGGGGACAGAGGCAAACGATTGGGTCGACAATGTCGTAGTCTTCTCGGCCCACCCTCATGCCTTGGCATATCGGCGATCATCCACAGTGGAAACGGATCACGTATTGGATCCGACAATCGTTCAAACAGGTCTATAATAGACTAATTGTGAAACCGCTAAAGCGGCTAGTGGAAACCTGTACAGCTAAGTGTCAACAAGATGTCTGCCATTTTTTTCCAAGAGCAATCGCCAAAGAAGCTATGGAGTCATCACAACACGGACTATCAAATATGGAGAGCGGCGACTTCGCAATTAAATGTATTCTACGACGGATACAAATCGGCAGGGAGATGTGTTATTGACCCAGAGTGCACATCTCCCGAAATGGGGGTTACACACATAGTGTGGGGGTGCCGACGAGCCCAAAATTTTTGGGCTCGGTTGTTAAGTCACTGGTTTGGATGGCGGGTTCCGCATCAAGAGGTGGAAAATTTTCAAAGATGCCACATGACACGAATTTCACCACCGGTATCAACAGTGTTATTGGCAATACTACAGCGGCGATGTGGAGATCAAACCGTGGAAAGTGCGAACAGCTTTAGCAGGAACGGGTGGGTGATGTGCTCGGTGGGACTAACTTGGTTATGGCAATTGAGAAATGACAGCATACATAAACAGATTCAACGATCGCCTAGCGAACATAGAGCGATAATTTTTAAAAGTTCATTGCACAAATTCAGGCAGTCGCTGAATATGAGGTGCAAAGAAGTGAAACACGCATAGAGAGAACTCACCTACAGCTATGCCTGGAGTGTTTTCGGGGACAGGTTCGTGATTACCACAGTGATCAGCAGATAACTAACTTTTTTTTCCTTCAGAGGACTACACCGCTAGATCAGAACGGAGCCTGCATTTTGCTCTAAGACAATTCGTAACAGCTAATAGTGGTTAAGACTAAATTGACTGTATTTTACTTCTACTACATCATGGCAATAGGTTTATTGTGCATTGATTTCTTTTTTTGCGAAATTGTTGATGGGTAGATTAAAGGATCCTTGTTGGAATGAGTTCAGCGATCTCGTTCTCAAGGATGGGCTTGCAGTGTCTCACTCGTCATCCAATCATTGCGATCGTTCTATTTCAGCTAACACAACAAAGCTCAAGTCTCATTTAAACCTATGTTCGGTATTCAAGGCAAAGACGGTACAGAAGATTATGTCGAATAATTCGAAAAGGAATGCGGTTGAACCGATTATCGAAACCGAAGCTAAGATAGCGAAGAATGTAGCACCACGTTGGTGTGATTTAATGCAACGGAATGAACAGAAGACTGCAGAGAATCAATTTGCAAAGGCAATTCCTTTTGGCGGCTCTTCACATTCACAGTTCTGTGGTGAAGTGGTTCCAAGATGAATCAACTTCCGGATGTGAAATACACCTGGCTGGTGTCGTTTCTTCCTGATTGGCCCAAATTTCTGGCCGGGATGGCCGTTTTGAGTCGGATACGAAGACGGGAGGATGATCATGGGCAGTGTTTGGGACGGCTCCGTGGCGTCTACCAGCATATGGATGTGAAGCGAAGGCTAATGAGGAGTGACTAGGTGCGTTGGGTCAGGTCGGCCCATGTTGCTCGAAATGAATTGGCCGGATCGAGTTAGACTAGAGGGTCGCCGATAGCAGATGCAAGCAGCCAAAAAACACATGTGAGACCCCAGGGGGGTTATATCCCTGTGGTAGCCAGGTGAGGTATCAACAGCTAAACAAGTGGTCAAGAAGAAGATATTGGAGATGATGGCGGGGTCACCCTGGGTAGTGTGAGGTGCCGTCCAGGTCGACATAAGTACCCATCCAGGCTGGCTGCGCTATTTTGGGTGAGGTACACCATAGGTTTAGGGATAAATCAGTATACGTTTTCTATCTAAAACACAAGTCGCTATTTGGTTCACAGCAGAGGGTTAACAAGGTCCCCTCTAGCTGTCATTGGTTTACCCGGGGAAGGTTATAAGGAACCCATCAGAAGTCCCCTGGACGTCACTTGGAAATTCTATACTCACTCAAGTCGCCCGTGGTTAGAACACGGTTAAGTTGTATTGGAAGGGAAGGCGAAGTTTTGGCCTACTGTGGAAGATTGTGGAGTATTGTTTGGATTCACTACTACACGTAAGATTGGAGTAGCCCCCTTTTTACTGTATTTGGTTGGGCTGGCCGATTGAGTAATCTCGGTCCCGCGTTTTCGGTATACAAAAACTAAGTATAACGCCAGTCCGCTCCCCATTGAAGATTTCCGCCCAGGATCGGCCCTAGTCCTAACACTCATCCACCTGCCTTAACCGGCTTCTTAATCTTTCGCCCGAGACCACCGGTAGAGCGTAACCACCAGTGCTGACGGGTACACAAGGTGAGCTTAAACAAGATGGATCATCCCAGTCGTCACAGTCAAGGTGATGGAAGTGACCAGTCCAGCCAGCTTGATGCTGGCCCGGACCAAGACCTGGATGGACGGAGTACCCCCTCCGACAGTCAGTTATCTGCCCTCCCCGTGGGTGTTCGCACCTCGGATAGAATTTTCGAGAGCGACTACACCACAGTTCAAAACCGAAGAGTGGGCTGAAATATTTTCCTATCTTCGTCCTTCATTCAAACTCCCAAATCGTGATAAGATTGGTAGTGAACTGTTATGGAAACACTTGGATGTAATGGCTAAAAGTAAACGATATGTGTCCATGGCACCATCGCTAGGGATTTCAGTCGATGGGTTTTCGAAGTAGAATCGCCATACTTTCAACATAATGGTTTCTACACCAACACCATTCTACATTGGAAGTTTCGACTTGAATGTGAACTCAAAAACAGCGGGAAATTTTGTTTCAAAAGTTGAGGCTGCTCGTCGGGAATGCCAGAGCATCTTTATGAAACAAATGGAGTTAGAATCTGATTTTCAGCTTTCTTCAACAGATAAAATAAATGTTCGGATATCGGACCGGGTCAACTCAAACGGTGGATCGGCAGAGATATAAGCGTTGAAATATGTTTACAGTTGGTTCAACCTGATGTACATGATGGGGCATGTTGCCTAGGTGATATCAAGGTGAGATATCAGTGATCCGAGTGGTTCAATGATTGTGGAGTATGGTTGATCAATTGAATTTGCTGGTCCAGTCTCATGATATGCTTGTCTGAGAGAGTAAAGAGGTCAAGGTATACAGCTTTGACCCGTCTGGAGGCGTACCAACAAAAACAAGTCGAAGTCAGTTTCGAAGATCAGTACAAAACGGCCCCGATCTACATCAAGAGATCAGCTCAAGTCGGCCCCAAAAAGCCGACCACGAGCCGGTCCAGCAAGGTTTATACATGTCAGGAGCGGAATTCGGGTTCAGATCAGTCAAAAACGCTGATCTCAAGTCAGTGTCAAGGTCTACCCGAGTCGGTCATGGTCAACCTCCGGACACCGACTATAAGGGGTTTAGCGAAGGTCGGTGCTGAACCAGTCCCAGAAATCGGCTTTTGATCAGCAGATCAGCATGAGAAGCAGACTCCAAGCCGATCCCGAGCTGATCCTAGAAGGACAAATTTGGGCCAAAGATCAGGTCGATTGGGGATCGGTCGAAGACCAGGTTGAAGATCAGCTGAAGATCGGTCGAAGTGGTACTGACTAGGTCAGATTAGTTGAAAATCGGTCGATAACCCGGTTGAAGATCAACGAAGAACGGTTAACGGTTGTACCAGCCAAATCATATGATAAGACAATGAAAATCGAAGTAATAGGTAAGTCACATAGGTTGGTGTATAGTACATTAAGTATTAGATATTGCATTTTAAATAATAGGATTGAATTTACCCCCTAAGCAAAGAGTCGCTCCGCCACGAGTCTGCGGTCATTGGGAGCAAAGGGTTAACGAGGCCCCTGTAGCCCAATAAATTCCCGGTTAGACGCGCATAGACGTATTTTGGCTTACCGGAAGTCTTCCGACGGGATTGTTTAAGGTTTTCAACCCTCACTCTCACGCCCATGTGTTTGGAACACGTTTAATTAATTGGAAAGGTTTTCGTGGAGATAATCCTTTCGTGGTTATTGGTTATCTCTCGTTTTATTGGTTGGTCCGGTCGGTTGAAGAATCCCGACCCGACCTTTACGGTACTTCTACGTAGTATCACCCTTGATCTGTTCTCGATGAAGTTTCCACCGGAGAACAACCAAGTCACACCCTCCGACCTGATTCAGAAAATCTTCCTCATCTAGAGTCCACCAGAGTTAGTGTAACCACCGAATACCAATTGGTACACAAAGTGAGATGGAGTTGAATTTGATTCTGTCGCACTGGATGACCGGTAGGAGACCGGAACGATCAGTCCAGTCATTCTAGTGATGACGTGTCCGATCCTGAAGTCGACCAGGATCAACCGAGTACCCCTCCGATAATTGGTCGTCCGGGCAGTGGGAATCCGAGTTCCACCCAAGACTTCCGTTCTGGATTTGAAAATTGGCTCCACCACACAATCACACTATGGAGGACAGCCAGACTTTGTTCTCATAATGACAACTAATGCTGAGGAAACATCTAAAACATTGCCGAATGGAGGCTCGACTGTGGAAGCCAGGTACACTTATGCGGCGTACGCGAATGCTACACGGACCTCAAAGAAGTTGAAGGAAGACAACTAGTGATAATTTACGGTTCCCGTGTCACCGTCAAAGAGAAGGGCAGTGTGGTAATCACGATACAAGACGGGAAAACTCTCCAAAGATGTATACTACAAAATGTGTGGTTTGTGCCAAGGGCACGCGTCAGTCCGATATCGCTGGACCTCATACAAGGGCGGGGCTTTTGCATGCTAATTTCGCGCAACCAGAAGTTGATATGTTTAAGGAGAGAAAGGAGCAGGGAATCAACTGCGCAAGATCAAGTTTATGAAGATGGCGGGTATCTATCACATGTTCTTCCCTCATCCTTCCCACAAGCCGATGGGAACATATGGCGTTACGACAACCATCGAAGAAATTAAGAGTGCAAGCGAGAAGGCACGAAAGGCGGATGCTACACATTGAGACATGGCATCGTCGTTACAACCATGTGGGGGTGAAGGTAATTCGTAGGAATGGAAAGGAACAACTTGGTACAGGGCACTAAGATCAATAAGGCAACTATGCTTGTGATCCGTGTAAAGTGTTGAAAACAAGACAAATACATTATCCATCCCAACTATGAGGGCTGAAAGACCGCTGCAACGGCTACACATGGATGTGAATACTATTGAAGATAAAGTGCCGTATGTGGTATAAGATATTTTCTGCTATTGTGGATAAATTTTCACGTTACAAGTGGACATTTCTATTGCAAAAGAAGTCAGGTACACTCTAAAATACCAAGAAATTGGTCGCAAGTTTAAACCGACATAAACGACTAGTGGTACAAGCGTTGTTCACTGACCAAGCAACAGAATTGATCAACTCGGAGCTGCAAGATTTTTGTTGTTCGCTTGGGATCAAGACGTAAATAACAAACGGATACAGTCCACAATAAAATGGTATTGCGGAACGATGGAATGGTGTCATATTTAAGATTATTAGAACCCTCCTAGAAGCTACGCGAATGTTTGCTACATGTTGTTAATACATTGAACATCACTGTGTCCATGACAGTTAGAGATCACACACCATATGATCTACTGTATAGAGAACGCCCAAATGTATTGCATCCACGCACGTGGGGATGCGTGGTTATCGTCTATATTTTAGACGGACGTCGGAAAAGAAAGGAAAAGCTTAGACCCAGGCCAAGGACAGGATCCTACTGGGATACACATCGAGCACAAATGGATACAAGTGATAAGAACCGGTCCCGTCAGGACGGCAAGGCAAGACAATATCCGCGTCAAAGAAGACTATACGATACAGTTAAAGTATACGGAGATACTTCTGGACAATGCCTACAGTGATAATGCTTCAAACTTACCATCTGAACCTCCATTTGTGAAGGTACAGAAAGACATGAAAAGTCTCGAGTTTTAAAGAAGGTAATCCGGTGGCAAAAAGACAGGATACCAGCATAGAATCGATGAGGGGAGCACCGAGAGCCAGGGGGAGTTAGACCCAACAAGAGAAGACAGACGTGTGTCAGCAGGCCTGACTACAGACACGGATAAACGGCCTACAGGAAAAAGGAAGTCTACTTCAAAGTACAAGGACTACGTGCAAGTGTATTATATGACGTTCAAGAAGGCACAATACTGATAGAGTAATAGCTGGGGATATTGCAGCTACATGGGAGAACTTATGGGGCTGTTTCAGGCCAGGACCTCTTTTAACATTTTGAGTATTTCAGAGCACAAACGAGGAGGAGTAGCAATTCTCCTACACCCAGATGTTGCAGATCAGGTTATACTGTGGAGAAAGGACAAATGGTCGAATCGTTTCATGCAATGCAATGGAATGGATTCTTGTTTGTAAATATTTATGCAGGTGCAATCACTCGAGAACGGTTTTAGGTTTTAGCTATCACTAAGATTATATCAAGTTAATTTCCCTATCATTCTGGCTGGCGGTTTTAATTGAGTGGAATCACATTTATTGGTGGAAACCGAACGGATAAAACAGAGAGCACAGTGCGCACTAACTTAGTCGGGCGATTACGATTACTGGATACTTGCACCTTTTTAGGTTCGTCCTTAAATAACGACCGGATTGAACCACTTGGTCACTTTACGTATTGGCGTGGCGAGCAGGCCACTCGGCTCGATTAATTTTAGTCATTCTCATCTTAGTTCAATGGTTTACCGGTTGGTGAAACACCCAGTATACTCCGATCATGAACAAGTTTTACTTAGTCTGAGAGGTCCTGGTTTAGTGAACATCAACAGAATTAAAAAAGGTATAACGCCAGGTACCCCTTTTATGGGTACAAGGTACCGGACATAGTGCCATCATTCCTAGCTTCAATAACAGGCACACTAGATCGCTTGACACAAGGTTCTTTCACGTGGGATAAGTGGAATCTGGAGTGCCAACATGCAATATTTAAGGCAGCCTGTAAAGCTGCACGAAGACATAGGGGGCGAGTGAGGCAAATGCGCAGCCAGATTAAAGACAATGCCTGCACCAAAAAGCAAATGTTACACTCAGTACGTGCGGACTTACTACAAAAACATATAGTCAGACGGGGTAATAAATTGCATAGATCGGTACAAGATATCATGTGGCTATTTCGTAGAACACCAATCTGGGAAAGGGATCAACCGGTCTCACAAAAACCTTCTTCGAATGGTCTCACATTTGATGATTGTACATCCACTCCGGACCGCTTTGCATTAACGTGGAATATAATCTCGGATAAGAAGCATTCACATGTTAACAACAACATTATGTTCGATGAGTTACGAGATTTTAATGGGTATTCCTACATATCGAAAAGTCACACCGCAGAACAACAAGGCACTTATGGCAGAGGTTATGGGTGAAGAACTTTTGGCAGCGATTAAAGTATTGGAAAGGCGGAAAGCGTCAGGCCAAAATGGTATTGGAAATGACTTTTACAGAGATTTTTAGGAAATACTTGTTGACCTAGTCATTATCTTCAAACAGATTATGTGCAAAAGGCGATTCAACTAATGCTCTTGACTATAGACCGATCTATCCTTTGCAAACAAGCTACAAGATCTTAGCAAAGGAATTAGCGACACGATTACGAACTTTCCTTGGGGCACTAATAAGAGATACACAACAAGGTTTTGTGCGGGGCATCGGGTGAATAAAGAAGTGGCGATTATGATGGCCATATTGACCAACAAAGTGAAACAGAACGAGGGCAGGCGAGAGCAAGGGGATAGCATTCTATTCCTTGATTTTGCTAAGGAATATGATTCACTTGACCGGGTCTACATTTACGCCACTTTAAAGATATTTGGTTTTTCTCGATCATTTATACAATTGATGACATACCTTCACTGAGGTACATCTGCTGAATTTTAGTAAACAAAGAAAGATCAAGTCTGTGTGTTACCTCAGGCATACGACAACGATGTCCTCTGGCACCTCTCCTGTTTATCACAGCAGTGGAACCGTTGACGTTAGCAATCACACAGTCAACGGACATAGAAGGTTTTAATCCGGTTACAGATAAGGGTGGTTCGCACCATAAATTTTCTGCCTTTGTTAATGATTCGACCATTTTTTTCAACCAGGCGGAACAAATTAAACCTGCTTTAAAAATTGTAAGGCGATTTGGAAGGCTTTCAGGTCTGAAAGTTCAGCCAAGTAAGAGTAACTTCCCCTTCCTCGACCCGGAGGTGTATCTAACAGAGTGGTATGGAATATCTGTGGTCTCGGCCGGTTCAACAGTACGGTACTTGGGCTATGAGATTGGATATAGAAATATCGAGCTGAAGAATTGGGCTCTTAAGATCCGAAGTATTCAGCGGGGGATCGCGACCGCATCTCAGTGCGAAATCTCCATGATTGATCGTGTCACATTGTTTAATTCGATTGTTGTCCCTGTGATTCTGTTTACAGAGAAGATATTTGAACCCCCACTAGAAGTAATGCGGAGACTGATACAGTTGCAAAAGAGCTTTATTTGGACCAAGACAACCAAAAAAGGTACTTGTACGACATAAGATGTCCCCCACCTTGATTTATATACCCAAACAGGCAGGGGGTTGGGTTGATTGCTTTACCCATTGCGAGTTCAACGGAAGAAAGATGCACTTAAGTGGTTGTTAGCAACCGAGGACATATGTCAATCAGCATGGTTATCGTGGAAAGGTATGGTGAGTCAGCCAAAATAGATTATGATAACACCGAGAACCGGACACAAAAATAGTACAGTAGGCTATACTGTACGGCATTAGATCGGAAGACAGTCCCACTAGCGATAGAAATGGGACAAAGGTTGGGACCGGACCCCAGTCAAACACGACAGTTAGAGAATTATGTTCTGGAAATATTACACTCTTGATAAGACATAATAACGAGTGCGACCAAAATACAACAAGAGGAATGGGACCCGGACAATCAATCACCATCAAAACAGACGTCACAAATATCTCTCCTCACGGATTCATGACGGATGACGTGCTTGGGCGGATCCCTGTAACCACTCCTCTTTAACCGCTTCAAGCCGTCGGTCCATACGCTTCAAGTATTTTAGGATTGTCTCCATATTGGCATCCGACTTTTCACTCTTTTCGCCTTCCATTTTAGCCACGAAAAAAAAAACTTAAATGAGAAACGAGATTAAAAATAACCACTTATTCTATCACGAGAAGAAGAGATAAAATTCCAACAATCCACGAAAAATGAGAACGAGAAAGAATCAAACTTAAACACTTCGTGTCTGGTATTTGTGCGTGATTTAAGCCCATGAGACTTGGGCTCATAACCTGTAGGAAAATCACCACAGCAGATGGTACCAACAATGTAGCACCGAGTGTTTGTAGTCCGGCTAGAAACTACCAACACACTTGTTTATCCGCTTGGTTATGCGTACTTAGCTCTGTAAGCAAGGTAAGGAAGTGCTGAGACGCGCACTGTCACCAGTTCCACTCTGTAAGCTAAGGTAAGGAAGTGCTGAGACGCGCACTGTCACCAGTTCCACTTGTCGAAAGTATGTACAAAGGAAAAGTAATATATATTTAAGTTATTAAGTTCAAAGTCGTACTTTATATGTAACATGCTAGCTGTTACAGGCACACACTGTTTAGAGGGAGCGTGCAATTGGTTAGAACCAAATGTAATTTGGTTCTGTATAGTTTAAACAAGATAAACTTTAGAGTAGACTATTTAATTAAATCAAATAGTCCCTTGCATATATAAAAATATAATGCTAAGCCACGTATCTAGAAGAAGGTAAGTTTTAGTGTGAATTTATGAGTGGTTAAGAGCTAACAAGTATCATTCGATCTAGACTAATCATAGTAACATGTAATGTAAAACTGATCTAATAATGCTTTTATTATTAGATCTCTTGTTGGATTCGATAATTATATCAGAATCTGTTCTCGAGATAGATTACACCAACTTATAATCCAATATTTGCATTTCAGACAGTAAGTCTGAAATTGAATGGTGATATTTCAACTTAAATATCACCTATGTAATGATACCCCATTACATTACCCCCACTTAAGGTTTTTGGCCAATAATATGACGTAATATTGGCCAATCGAATGGTGGCACTTGTTGGTCATAACGATATTCTGTTATAACTCACTAACGACCATAAAATCAAATGGTCGAGAAACGCGGCGGCGCTCTTAAGGGCGCTACCGATACTGCTGAGGCAGCCTCCACGTCTGCACCACGTGCAGAAGTGTTAACATCGATTGTCGACGCTACTAATGTAACGTCGAAGAGTAAACCGAGAGACCCATTGTCTCTCGTAGTAGATGCTGCAGAAGCAGTGTCTTAAAGAGGGCGAGAAGATGTCGCTAGTGCGGCATTTTTTGCACTTTCACCTGCCGTCGGGCGGGTGGCTAAGAAGTGCAATTTTGTCTTCGGAGAGTCATCTAACTCCGAAGAAGAGCGTGAGGATGTCACCGTCCTCCGCAATGAATTTAGTGAGCGTAAGTTCACTAGAATTGCTTCGCCTTGGAGTGATGGCGAGGTGGATTCTTGCGCTGTCGATTTACGACAGCGATAATTCCATTATACGGTGGCATGGGGAGCGTAGAGCTCCTCCTGTTCCTCGTCACTCGCCTGGTCGCGACGACTTTGGGATGGCAGGTGGTGCTCAACATGCCAAGAAACAACGTGCAGAAGCGGCTTACGCTGCTTCTGATTTGTCATGTCGTACGGAACCTCATGTTCCATACATAAGTGGGGTTTTGGACCCCAGCATGGACGCTAGCGCCCGGAAGTGGTGGGCACACCAAGCGCGATTGTCAATACCCGTTGTTTGACATCAACGCGCTTGATGATTGCGAAGACCTTCGCAATCATCATTTTGATCGCAGTACCGACGATAGACGTCGGTACTTCATCGACCTTTTCTATCAGGCTCGTTATTATACGAACCGGAAAGGGTCGCGCAAGAATAGGGACGATAAGGACGCCCTTACTCAAAGTTGGAATGCCTTTGTTGAAAATTACAACAAAGGTCCCGAAGAATACGTGAACAAAGTTCACGTAAACCGCGAGCGCTTTTTAAAGCACTCACGCTCAGGTAAAATGGAGTTTATCCATTTTACCTGCATCAAAGAAGGACTCTCTTGCGGAGTTCCTTCTCACATGACTTGCCCTTGTTGTCCCAAGGGAGCTCCTCGTCTTACCGAAAAGGAGCTACGAGGGTACCGAGGTTACTCGGTACCCGCTAGTGTTAAGGGCCTAATTGATGCCCTTAATGTATCAGCACCTAGTGCTGATACTTTGCAACCATCAACACCTAGTGTTGATGCTTCTTACGAGTTTGAGGAGAAGTATCCTTCTCAAACTCCTTCAGGAGGTCAGGGGCATCCGCCCTTAGCACCTCAATCGGTTCCCAAGAGTCAAACGCTTGGGAATATCCCAACCAGCGTACCAGGTACTCGGTACGCTGCCCCTTCTTATAGGGAACCGAGCGCTTCGATAGCAAGCGCTCGAGAATATAACGCTTATTCCCCTGATTATCAATCAGGGGCGGCGGGGGTTGGTAATTCCCTCGGCGTTGTTGTTGCGGAGCATGGTTCACAGCTCCGCAAGCTCGAGAGGCACTGTAACGGCCTGAGCGCCGATATGGCGCACACGATGAGGACGTATCGTTCTCATCGAGACGAGATTCGCGACATTCTGAGCGCGCATCTCGTGATGCAGCAGAAGAATGATCTTCTGCTGGTCGAGATTGATCGACTAAAGTCGGAGATGGAAACTCTCCAGACTTCCCACAATCGGTTGGAGACCGATTACAAGTCTCTCTTGGGAGACTTGAAGAAGCACGGCATTCGCCGTGGCGATGCGTCTCGTCCGAAGACGTAGACGATCGGTACGGCTTGAGCCTCCCAACGTAAAACGTTGGGTGAAGGCGCATGGCCGCGGGAATGTCTAGTGTATAGGCATTCCCCTTAACGCTTTGGACCTTGAAAGGTCCAATGAACTTAGGGAGCAACTTCCGTGTAGGGAAGTTGCTAATTGCATGTGTAGGCAAATTAATAGTTGATAACAATACTAATTCACCTTTTTGAAAGGAATTTGTGTTTTTCCTTCCGTTTCTATCTGCATTCTGCTTCTGCTTATCAAAAGCAGAAGTGCATCTATTAAAAAAGCAGGAGATAAATTCGTATTACAGCGCCAAGCTGTAATACGAATTCATCTCCTCTTTTTTAGCAGTAGATGGGCTGTCTTCATTGTCTGCACCAATGGCTGCAGACACATATTCTGCGTAAGCAGCTTCAGTATCTGAAGCTGCTTGAGGTTCTACTGTGTTAACAGTAGAAGACTCGTCAATCTCTTCGAAAGTTGCGGTTGCAACTTGCGCATCGACTCGCTCAAAATTTGAGCGGGTCCCTCCTCCACTTGGATTTGGCGTACCGCCAAGTAAAGGTGGGGTTCGTGGATGCCTTAAGGCATTGCATTCACGTAGAACGGTGTATGCTTCGTGGAAGCATGCACCGAGTTATTTATTGCAAACTCGGTGAGTGGCAGAAAGTCAATCCACTGCTCGAAGGCATTCGCGTATGAACGCATCATGTCTTCGAGAACGTGGTTAACGTGTTCAGTTTGCCCACCCGTTTCCAGATGGTCCGCAGTTGACATCTTCAACTGCGTGCCTAACAAAGAGAACGTTTCTTGCCAGAGACGTCCTGTAAATCTCGGATCTCGATCCGAGACTATGTTTTCCGGCATTCCGTGTAAACGGAATACCATGTCAACGAATATCCGCGCTGTTTTCGCAGCGGTGACATTCGCTGACACTGCAGCAAGATGAACCATCTTGCTGAAGCGGTCCACAATACCAGTCTTCCGACTATGATCGGGCGGAAGACCGAATATAAAGTCCATGGAAATGGACTTCCACCACTCTGTCGGAACCGGCAGAGATTGGAAGGGAGCCTGCGCACAAACATGGGAAGCATACACCGCAGCTTGTTTAGTACTCATTGATTGCAGTAGGCTAGCCGCTTTCATCCATTTATACTGGTTACGCTAGTAGAAATCGCGTGCGAGAGAAGCATACGTCTTCTCTCGACCTTGATGACCCGAAATCGGCGCATCATGATACTCAAACAGTATCTGATGTTTGAGATCATCGTCGTTTGGTACGACGATGCGACTAACATCTTCTTGGTCTGTGCAATAAAGCAAAAAAAAAACAGACCATCGTGCAACCGATAACGATGCACGCAAGCGCGAAGGAACTCTGGAAGTTCGTCGCGCTTCCGATCAGATTGATTACTTAAGTAATCAATCAGCAGACGAGTTTCCTTGTCTGTTTTGTACGCTTATCGTACCTGTCGTACGAGTGACGACGACAGAGCAGTGCAACGAATTGCGTTCGCACTGATTGCCTCCGTTACAGACGGTTTAGTCTCGTATTCGGGGCGTCGTGATAGCGCATCCGCTATCACGTTCAACTTTCCCGGTTTATACTCAACCGTGAAGTTGTACTCGGCGAAGAATGACAGCCATCATACCATTCTTTGGGAAATGTGTGGTGGGTTCACGGCCGTGCTAACGACGCATGGTCCGTGTAAACCACAAACGGTCTATCCCCTAAGAGATAGATCCGAAACTTTGCCAGTGCATATTTCATGGCAAGGGGTTCCTTGTCATACACTGGATAGTTGCGCTCGGCTGGGCGCAACTGACGCGATTGGTAAAAGATTACGCGATCACGATCATCGTGATCGCGCTGCATCAAGGCACAGCCGATTGCGAAATCGCTCGCGTCGCAACCGACGTGAAACGGTCGCTCGCTATCGGCTATCGCCAAGACAGGCGCTTCAGTCAAGCGTAGCTTGACTGAATCAAATGCATCTTAACACTGGGTATCCCAGTGCCTTTCGATATCTTTCTTCAATAATTGAGAAAGAGGTCGAATGAGACCGGCATAATTGCACGAATATTTGTGCTGGTATGTCGCCAAGCCAAGGAACTTTCGAAGTTCCTTGACATTGTTTGGCGTAGGCCATTCAACGATCACCCTGATTTTTTCCGGATCAGGGCGCACCCCGTTCTTGCCCACAAAGCAGCCAAGAACGGGTATCTCAGGTGCACCAAAGGTGCACTTCTTTAAATTTGCATAGAGCTTGTGCTTGCGCATAAGCTCTAACACCTGACGTAGATGTTCATTGTGAACATCTACATCAGTTTTACCATGTTCAGCCTTACTGTGGATGAACACGTCGTCAAAGTAGCTCGGTGCGAATTCTCGCACCGGGCGCAATAGATGCGTCACGCATCTATTGAAGGTGGTAGGGGCATTTCGAAGCCCCTGCGGCATCACAAGCCACTCCCAAAGCATACCGCTTGGGGTGCTTACAGCCGTGAGAGGGATATCCTTCTCACGCATGAGGATTTGGTAGAAACCATCCCTCAAATCGAGAGCACTGAAAACGGTGCTCCCGCTCATGCCATCTATGATGACATCTTTCCGCGGTATCGGCGTCTGCGCCGGTACCGTGGCTGCGTTCAGCTTATTAAACGCATGAACGATTCTCCACCCACCAGTGGATTTCTTTACGCAAAAGGTGGGACTGGAGTGCGGTGAGGTAGACCCCCGCACATGTCCTGCCTTACGACGAGTTTCAAAGAACTGGTCGATCGCTTTGCCTTGGTCACGCGGCAATGGCCATTGCCGCGTAACACAGTACTTTGTGCCAGGCACGAGATCAATCTCGTGCCTTATCTTTAGGGAGATCACAAGGTACTTCTTCTGGGAATACGTCAGCGTATTCCCAAAGTACCTCGTAGTACGGAGAAGTCGCCTTAAGCGACTCCCAGCTCTGCGCTTCAAAGCGCTGAACTTTGGTTTGCTCGTTGGGAACGAGTTCGTTCCCAATGCCTTCTAATTGTAAAGTGGCTATTCGCTCACGAATATCCACAACCTCATCAGATGCGACAATGACGCAGATCTGTTCGATCTGATCATTTCGCAAGTTCTTTACGAACTTCTTCCAGCTCAAGGCTGGAAGAGCCATCACCTCTGAACTTAAGTTCGGAGGGTTGTCAAGTGTGAGAGACTGGGTAGCTAATCCAGTCTCTGTCTGCGTCAAGACGTTGATCGTCTCGACGGACACAGCAGCGAGATCATGCGCACTCGTCTGATCTGTTGCCTGATCTGTTGCACGGTGATCATCACTCGTGCACAAGGCATTCTCCTCATGGTGACCACTGTCTACCATGGTGTTCACGCACTCACGACTGCTCTCAGTCGTGGGTTCTTCCTCCTTAACACGAAAGTCATTTACTTCCGTGGCAGTTTCATTATTTTCACGGTGGGTGTTTCCCACCGTGTATAAATTCTCTATACCACGGCCGTCATCGGTCGTAGTAGTAACTTCAACACGGGGGTGTTTTCACCCGTGTTGCACACATTACTGACACGCAACGACTCGTTCGTTGCGTGTGCAAGCCCCTCTGGACTTTGATCAGCGGGTGTACCATCCGATGATCTAGTCGGATCAGACCTGGTGGTGCCATCGCTACCCACCAGACTGTCTGACTCTGCGGTTGTATCATTAGATACAGCCGGATTACTCACAGGGTGATCAGATCCTGTGAGACCGCCGCAGTCGATCGACAGGTTAACCCAGTCGATCGTTGGTTGATGCTTGGACATCCAAGGGATGCCCAAGATTACATCGAACTTGTCGTCAAGGTCGAGGACGATGTATTCGTCCTCGAACGACAGTTCGTCTAACTCGAAGCGTGTGCGAATCACACGCTTTGGTATAGTCACAGTTGCACCTGTTGCTAACCGGACTGACAACATGCTTCGTGGAGATTCAATCTCCACGAAGTTCAACGACGTTAGAACCTCAGTTCTAACGAAATTGTTTGACGCTCCAGTGTCAAACAGAGCACGCATGGGGACATCGTTTCCATGCGGCTTTACTTCCAGGGTGATGAGAGGTTTGTCGTCACCCTGCACATGTTGACAGGACATAGTCCCGTCTGGGGCTATTATCCTCACATGCCCGATGTCGGCATGTGAGATAACCCGTCCAGTAGGGCGCCCCGCCCCTACTGGTTGTTGACGTTTTTTGCATCAACAGAGGGTTGCCCCTGTTGATGTCGCCGACCAGCGGACTGTCCAGTCCGCTGACTGCGTGGCGCCGGCCGCGGCGCCATACATTCATGGGCGTAATGGCCCATCTTCGCGCATCTATTGCAGCGAAGGAACTTCTTGTTTTTCGGTTGCCTCGGTGTCGAGGCAACTGCAACCGATAGGTCCATCGGTTCTGGACCTCCTCCGCCCGCGCCCTGGCGCGGGTTTTGGTGTCTCGGGACGAAGTGTGAACTTCGTCTATTCGAGAAATTGTTATTATTAACATGCTGCACTGGCGGCATGTTAAAGTCGAAAGGCAGTTGAGCTTTTCGACTAACCCCAGCATGCGTTGCTGCTGAACGCATGCTGAATTCCTCTCGGATGCTTTGGTCTATAGCATCCCTCAGAGTCTTTGGGGGAACCCGATAAAGACTCTGTTTGATGGGACCGTCATTCAGTCCCTTCATAAAGCCAGTGACCGGCATGGCAGGGGGCACCGGCTCGTATACAGTATTTGATAACAAAGATTGTATTTTCTGAGCGTACGCATGTAGGCTCAGCTTACCCTGCTTGAGTTCCATGAACTCTTCGCGGCAACTAAGCTCCATTTCTGGAGCTTCGAAGTTGAGCTTCAGCTCAGCTTTCAAATCCTGATACGTCAGGAACGCAGATCCATCAGTGGATCTGCGGCTCATTGTCCATGCCCTGGCGCGACCGCTCAGGCATGTGGTGGCAAATAAGCTTGTGAACGTGGGTCCACAATCTTTTGCGCAGAGATGGCATCTTCCACCTCTGTGAACCATCTACGAAGGGGTTCACCCCCTTCGCCAGTAAAGGGCGCTTTACTACCTCAACGCTCGCTGTGGGCGTTGTTGGTGGCGACCGTAGCATTACGGAACGCACCTGAGGATCTATGTAATCATCTTGAAACGGCTAACCGTTTCTAAAGCTTCCTCCGGGGTTTTACCTCGGAGGATGGTGATGATGTCGGGCCCTAAGGTCCGCATCATCTCCACCACGGTGTCCACACTTCTTTGTGTCCATTGAGGGAAATTTTCCCTCACTAAATCTTGCGCGAGCAGTCGCTTGCCCTCACGATCGCTGACCGTTGTCATGACGGTCGGCGGCTCTTAAACCTTCGCCCAGCTAGTTAACTAGCCGAACGTGTGAACAGTGGTCGTAAAGCGGACCACTAAGGGCTACCAGGTGTGGGTGTTCCAAGAAAATCCGGTCGCAAGGTTAACAAAACTCCTAAAGCAGTGGCACTCTCAATGAAAATGTAGAAGGAGAAAGCAACAAAGAGACAAAAGGGGTCGGAAAATGCTTCGGAAGGAGAAATTGAAGAGCGTTTACCAGATGAGCTGGGAACAAATGAGGTTTTCACTGGAGATTTGCGTGAAGGCGATAAAAACCTGCTGTGCGTTGCGGCTGCAGAGCCGAATCTCCGAAAGGACTGTGTTGTAATGTCGGAACCGGACCCGACTAGCTACTCTGAGGCCCACAAGGGACAGTTATCAAGCGAGTGGAAGGAAGCAGAGGACGCAGAGCTGCAAGCGCTCGAAGAATTGGGCACGTGGAAGATTATCCGCAAGGTGGATGAAAAGAAGTCTTTACCCACAAAATGGGTATCTAAGACAAAGTTAAAGGCTGATGGTACTGTAAAGCACCGCAAAGCTAGGCTCGTGGCACGAGGTGACCGTCAGATTATCGGAGAGGACTTTTTCTTTACATTCTCAACCGTGATGGAGCTTAGCAACATGAAGATAATTATGATTATGGCAATTATCTGGAAAGTGCCTGCGCAGCACGGTGATGTTCCTAGCGCATACCCTAAGCCGTCTACGAAAGAAGACTATGAAATTCATTTAAAGGTTCCCCAAGAGATGACAATACCCGAAGAAAGATTGGAAGATCTGGGCGTGAAGTCAGAGAAGGAAGTGGTTTTAAAGTTAGAACGAAACTTATACAGACTGAAACAAGCTGGGCGTCTCTGGTATGAACTACTATGAGACACCCTAGTGGAAATGAAATTCATGCAGTGTCTCACGGACACCGGCATATTTGCTCGAAATGATGACCGTGGGTATGTCTTGGTGGGGTCTACGTCGACGACCTACTAGTAACTGCTACCGATGAAAAACTTGTGGATATTTTTTTCGATGAAATGAGACATTTGATTTAAAAGACCTTGGAAGGGTCGAAAATGTTTTGGGTATGCGGATCGGAGGAGATCCGGCGAGTGGATACTGGATTGATCAAGAAGTTGAGATCGATGAGATGTTGGAAAAGCATGGTTTCAAGGACGCAAACATAGTATGAACTCCCGTTATGGAAGAGGGTATTTCAGACAAATCGAATTCTCTTTTAGCGATGGTAAAAGACGGAAAGACCCCTACAATTCGGGATTTCCAGTCACTCGTTGGAAGTTTGCTTTGGATATCTCGATGCTCTCGTCCGGTTATTGCATTCGCAGTGCATAAGGTGACTAGGCGCACGCATGCGCCAACGATTCTTGACTACAAGATGGCGGAGCGAATAGCGAGGTACCTTAAGGGTAGGAATGCATTAAAATTACGTTTGAAACGTGACAGTGGAGAGACTTTGTCTATGCGTATAGCTATAGTGATGCCGATTTCGCGGCCCGTAAAATTGATCGGAAGAGTATTTGTGCGAATGTTGTTTTCGTCAATGTTATCGTGGCTGGCTGGAGCTGCAAAAAACAGGGAGCGGTGGCACTCTTGAAAGCCGAAGCAGATTTTGTGGCTGTTGCAGTGGGCGGCAAGCAGGCACTTGGAATTAAATAATTGTTTGGAGAAATTGGATTGAATTCACGAGCGCCGATTGTCTTGAAGATAGACAACCAGGCTGCTATAAAACAGCTATTGAACGAGGCTAGTGCTGCGAGCACTAAGCATGTCGACGTGAAATCAAAGTTCATCAAGGAAAAGGAAGGATGAGGCTGGAGCGCGTTTCAAGTGCAGACCTGGTGGTCGATCTATTGACTAAAACATTATGCGCATCGAGGATTGCAGAGCTGCGAAACCAAATTTGTTTGGTCTAAGTTTGATTTTTCTCTAATGGTTGCTTTTGTGGTGGAGCCGATTTCCAAATCTAGAACGGAAGTCTTGGGTGGAATCCGGGTACCCACTGGCCCGGACGACCAACTATCGGAGTGGGTACTCCGTTGATTCCTGATCGCCATCAGAATCGGATGAATCACCATTATGGTGACTGATTTGATCTTCCCGGTCATCCGGCCGGTCGTCATGTGCGATAGAATCCATACTTAACTTCATCTCACCTTGTGTACCCATTGATCGGGGGTGGTTACACTCACTCAGGTGGACACGCTGATGAAAACGATGATCTTGTTCAGGTCGGAGGG
>MIQA02003329.1:0-13938 GCA_001887855.2 Sclerospora graminicola | reverse complement strand
TCACGAGTTGTCACACCAAGTTTATTTCGTAAATAAAGGAATTGAGGCTTTGGAAGTGCCTTGGTAAAAATATCAGCTATCATGTCCTTTGTATTGCAATACGTTATAGTGAACTGTTGTTGTTCTACTTTTTCTTGTACAAAGTGATAGCGTATATCGATATGCTTAGATCTACCGTGCAATTCAGGATTATTTGCAAGTTTAATGCAACTTTGGTTGTCTTCGTGAATTATTGTTGGTTTTGTGGATTGAAATCCAAGTTCAATTAGCAGGGTCTTTAGAAATATTACTTCCTGCATGCAATGACAGAGTGCAATATACTCAGCTTCCGTTGTGGATAGAACCACAGTATGATGTTTTCGAGAAAGCCACGAAATCGGGCTTTTACCGATCATTGTCACAAAACCGCCAATAGATCGTCGAGTATCTGAGCAGCTCGCATAGTCAGAGTCTGAAAAAGCGGTAAGACTGTCCGTGAGTTGACGAGTAGTCTGCTGGATTGTTCCACCCAAAGTTAGTCCGTGGCTTGTTGTGCCATGCAGGTATCTGAAACCTCGAACTACTGCTTTCCAGTGTTCTTCTCCAGGGTTGGAAAGGTATTGACTTACTTCTCTCATGTAGTATGCAAGGTCAGGGCGAGTGCCTATCATAAGATACATTAGGCTGCCGACTGCCTCGCGATATGGAATGTCTTTCATCATATTTCTTTCAGCTTCTGTTTGAGGGATCATGGCACTAGACAGTTTTATGCTGCGGTCAACTGGTGTAGTGACGGGGTACGTCACAATGTTTTTAAAGCGATCCAGGACCTTAGTAGCATATTTCTCTTGGTGGATGAAGATTGTTCGGTCTTTGCGGTTCCGCTCTATGGACCACCCGAGCAAGTACTTCACCTCCCCTAAATCTGTCATATTGAATCTCTGCTTCAGGGCAGATTTGATTTCATTGACGAGGGCAGGTGTTGGAGCGATGATCAGTAGATCGTCAACATAGACTGCAATATAGCATGTCTGATTATGGAGCGATCCGACAAAGACACATCGATCTTTGATGAGACGTCGGAATTTGATGCTCTCCAGGAATTTTGCGAGGGTTTGATACCACACACGCGGTGCCTGTTTGAGTCCATACAAGCTCTTCTTGAGCTTGCACACCAAATGCTCTTTTCCTGGGATTGTAAATCCTTCAGGTTGCTCCATATAAATTTCTTCATCCAGAAAACCATTCAGAAAAGCAGTCTTTACATCCATTTGGTGAATTTCATAGTTTAGGATTGCTGCAATAGTAAGAAGAAGACGAAGGACTTCCATTCGTAGCACAGGGGCAAAAATTTCTGTGTAGTCAATACCAAACTGTTGGAGAAAACCTTTTATTACTAATCGAGCTTTAAATCGATCTACTTCGCCGTTGCCGTTGTATTTGACAACCCAGACCCATCGGTTTCGGAGTACTTTCCTTCCTGATGGTCGGGGGACAAGTGTCCATGTGCCGTTATCATCATGAGACTTGATCTCGGATTGAGCAGCATCGAACCAGTCTTCAGCATGAGAAGATGTCATAGCTTCGCGGAATGTACGTGGCTCGGCAATATAGCGAATAGCTAGAAGAGTGTAAATGAGATTGACCCGACGATGTTCGTCTGCAATATCCTCAGAACTATTTAAAAGAGGAACAGATTTTTCAAGGGGAACGTCATTTAGTTGATCTATGTCATCAAACTTGCGCTTGGTGCCTCGTTGGGATGGTTGTGTAATAAAACTATATGTTTGCTCGTTTCGGTGCAAAGCATCAGCCAAGGATGGCAAGTGTAGTGATGTATTCGCCGGCTTAGATGCAACATTCTCTGTAGGTTGATGAGTTACATTATAGGGTGTCGTAGGCAATATAATACGATCCGTATTTGGGGTAGTTTCATCCCTATTAGGCTGTTCTAGCTCTGCTGATCGATTTGATCTATCTAATCCTGATTCTGTTGGCAAAAATTTCAAGGAGGGGAATACGGTTTCGTCAAAGGTAACATCACGGCTGTAGATAATCTTGCCAGTGGAAACATCAAGTAGTCGAAAACCACGCTTATGATCGGGTAGACCGAGATACATGCATATAGTAGCACGTGGATCTAGCTTGTCCCGATGTGTTTCTGGGACGTGGACAAAAGCTTTGCATCCAAAAACACGGAGATTCATGACGGAAGGTTTCTTGTCATACCAAAGCTCATAAGGCGTTTTGTTATTCGTAACAGAGCTGGGGGTCATGTTCACCAGGTCTGTAATGTGGCGAACGCATTCAGCCCATAATCCACGAGGTAATTTTCCATCAAATAGGGTAGCCCGAACGCGTTCCATATAGGTACGCATTCTTCGTTCAGCTACGCCATTCTGTTCGGGTGTGTATGCCATTGTAAATTGCGTTTTGGTTCCGTATTTTTTCCACAACGTTCGACCAAGTTTTTCATACTCCTTCGCATTGTCAGCTTGAAGAGTTTTAATTTCAGGGTCATATTAATGGACGTATATTGGATAGTGTGAACATCAGAGCGAAAAACATTAAGCGCCTTGCAGCGAAAGTCTTCGTAGCATTCAATAATTCTGAACGAACTTTGATAATATATGTGACTGCGAAACGCGTACAGTCATCAATAAAGATTAGAAAATAGCGACAACCGGTTAGACTTGGTGTCGGCATTGGACCACATATATCACTATGAACCTTTTCAAGAGGAAATTTTGCACGTTCAACGATTTTATTTAGATTAAATGGTTGACGGTGTGACTTTGCTAGTGAACATGAAGAACATGTAATATCTAGTTGCGATCCTACTCCATCGAGTTCATGATCGATGATCGCTTCATTCTTAGGCAAAGCCTGTAATATACGAAAGTTAGGGTGACCCATTCGTTTATGTAAACGTAAAATGGCTGACTTACCATGAAGGGTGATCAGAGCCGTCGGGTTGCTGGTCGATATCGACTTCGGACTTGCCATGAATTGGTACAAGTCGGCATGCGTGGCAATTTTGGCCTTCACGCTAAAATGTTGGCTCGTATTAATCGCGCATTGCATGCGATTAAAAGAAAAGCGAAAGTCTTCCTTCACAGCCGCAGGCACCGAAAACAAATTGAACTTGATTTCGGGCGCGTAGAGGACGTTGCGCAGTATGAGCGTCTGAGGTCGTCCCTTGGAATCAATGAACTTGAGGGAGATATCACCAATCGCAAGGATCGGGATTTGGTTCTTCCCACCCACAGTGATCCAGCCTGTGTAAGGCGTTGTCGTCGTGAACCACGCTTGGTTATACGTCACGTGGCGCGTACAACCAGAGTCGATAGTCCAGACCGGATCAACATCCGTGGAAGTCATTTTGGCTGTCAAACCGAACGTCGACACAGTAGCGGCGGTAATGGCAATCATCGCGCTGTTGTTGTGACGGGACTGATGGTACCTGTTGTTGCCTTGGTTGAAATTGCTGTTTCCACCATTGTAGCCACCGTTACCATTGTTGTAAGCATCACTGCTACCATTGAAGGTGCGCTGTGGGTTGTAGCCGGAATTACCTTGGCTGTTTCCACGACCGGAATTGCGGTTGCCTTGACCGTATTCACGCTGACCAAAATTACGTCTGCCCCCGTTACCGTTGCGGTTGGTGCCACGCGAGTATGGGTGCTGACGATTGCTGTGAACATTGGTCGAGTTGCGTCGGATGCTCATGTTATTGCTCGGCAACTTGAAGTTGGTAGGGATAACCGTGTTTGGTTTTACCTGACCAATCGACATGTGCTTCACCAACACTCGGCACGTAGCCATCGTGTGGTTTGAGCGATCACAGTACGAGCATATGCGTTGACTGTCAGTGTTCGTACCCACAAGGGCTTGAGCACTTGCAACAGGAGCATTTGATACCAGAGCACGTTCATTCTGGGTTTCAATACTTTCGGGTGTACCCCGGGATAGCGCGAATCTCTCTTGCGCGAGTTTCTTGGTCACATGGGACTCCAAGTTACTCTTAAGCTCTCGAAGAGGCAATATTTCACGGTTTCCGCGCCAAATGCGCATCTCACTCTCCCACGATGCAGGCATCGCGTTGAAGAGGAACACAGAGAAGACATTATCGTCAAAACTGTTGTTCAGTACGGTATTAAGACCGCTCATGGCGTCTTCGTACTTGAGAATGAACTCTGTCATGTCATCACCTTCCTGGTAACGAGCATTGTACAGGTAGTTCATAATGCCGTAGGGATCACCGTAAGCCTTGGTGCCCTTGTATCGATCGCATATGGCTTGAAAAATATCATAAGCCTTGTCGAAATCCTTGACAATTCTAATATGCTTATCGTCAAGCGTCTTCATCAAGAATGACTTGACTTGAGAATTCAAGCGACGCGTCTGAGCGGCAGCAAGGAGAATCTTGTTTTTCGCTTTAGCTTTAGCCTTTGCCTTCGCTCGCGCCTTGGCCTTTGCTGCCTTTGACCTTGCCTTGGCAAGCTTCCTGGCATTCAGTGCTCCAAAAGATTCAACTTGAGCAGAAGCTGGGAGCACAGGAGTTGCAGGCTTTGAGACATCGTCGTTTCCATCTTGAACTGCCGAATCCTCGATGGTGAGTCGGCGGACGTCGGTCGATGCAACAAAATCTTCTTCATCGTCGTCCAGTTCTTGATCCGGTTCCACATTTTCGTCCTGCGAGTCATTTTCGCCATCGTAGTTGGAATCCGAATCTGGATCATCGTCGGTGTCTGAAACCATGTCTTCGTCATCGTCGTCAACGACTGGGTTGAGTTCGTAGTTGGGGTCTTCGATAAATCGGAGCAAGTTCTTTCCGTCGAGGTATGCTTGAATCCGGGTCTTCCAGACGTCAAAGTTGTCGGAGCCGGTCAGGCGAGGAAAATCGGATGAGGTGGAGCTTGGGCTCATAACCTGTTGAAGTGATAGCACGTTGCGCGTAGAAGTAGTGAAGGTAGAGAAAGAACTTGCTTGCAAGAAGGCAAAAAGAATTATATTTTAGTTTTATCAGGGACACTAAGCATAATGTCTGTAAAGACATTCACGTAGAGTTCCTATACCTCAGTAGAAACATTAACACTTAATATATATATGCACATATAAGTGCAAGTGTAGCGGATTCAATGCCACTTATTCTCTTGTGTGTTAATTCTTCAAAGAGTACGAAGGGTAATACTTCTTTATTAGTTAAGAGAGGTAATTCTTATAAAGAGTAAATGTACTAAGACAAGCCGTTTACTCCAACAATATGAGCGCTGTCAGACCGACTACTCCTACAGTCTGTTACTAATTCACATTTTTGTCGAAGCGAACTGCGTAAGTAATAGGTATTTAACTGCATCGTGGTAATCCTGTACAGCACCCTTAATTGATAATCTGTTAGTACATACCCATGTTTCCATAACTTTTTTGGTGATTGGTTTCTACTGCCGACCACCAGGAATCACGTTCTCTCCGATCTGCCCACTCGTGCAAGATTGAAGTTAACTCCTTTGCCATTGCTTTAAACTAAAATCTCTGAAAGAATTTTCTCAACGATATCGGAATCCTCCATATGGACTGAATCTCCTCGTCTAATGGCCATGGAAATCAATGAAGTAATGGGTGCGGGAATAAGATAACGATTTTGGAACCTGTATTATTCCATTCCGATATATTTTGTTGTTGTGTCGGCATAACTAACCATTGATAGCCATTAGGTTGCTGCTGCAATCGGATAGTCGCGTTGTGTTCGTTTGTTGTGTCTTCAACAAATCCTGTTCCCGTACATTTCAACTCGTAACCCTGAAAAAGGAAGGTGCGCGAAAAATCTTGGTAGGTGGAGGCTCCCCTGTATAATTACCAATTTGGACATGTGGCGAGGCGAGAATAATAGCTAAAAGCCATCGTCGTAGCTTGGCGCACGTATGGAAGGGCAGTGAAGATGTAACTTGCCATTGGAACTCGTCTTGAGAAATCTGCTGAATCTTGACTGCACTCGGAATTCTGTCAAATTTTCTCGAAACCAGTCTGACAACCCTTTCATCTCGAATCCATGGATTATGATCCCATCTAAATGAACCCCAGAAATCCTCTATTGGTTCGACAACAATCCGTGATGAGGGTTTCCGTCTATGTCAAGGCGAACAGAGATAATTTGGCCGGGGTGTATTGTTGTGGAATAATTAATGATATTCTTATCCTTTTAACGAATCAAACTTGTGAGGTGGAGGCTAACGTAATTCTTCAATGCCTGCTGCTGGACTGAATCTGGTTCTAACCACAGACCCAATTCTAATGCCAAAAGAGTCTCTTTGTAGCTTGCCATTTCCACCTTGAAAGAACACGCTCGAAATCCCACTCTGGGTGAAATGTCTGCGGAATGAGTGCCCCGATCTAGTTCCTTCCATGATAGTCATGCACGCTTATATATGTCATCTGCTGCAATGTGCCACAACATTGCATCATTCATCCGCTGAACCCGAAGAGCTATAGGAAGTGCAATAAGTCCCAGTCCTCCCGCCTCATGCGGGGTATAGAGTAAAGCTGGAGAAATTTTATGTTGTGGCGAATTTACTTCTTGTGTTGTTTTGTGTGTTCTCACATAAAACGTTTAGGCAGTTGTCACAGATGGGTAAAACACTCTCGCTGTGAATAGGACGGAACGTATCACTATGGAGTTAAATGAAAGTACTCTTTCAATAAGTGATACCCCACAGTGAGTAGCCGTCCTCTGGATATTCCGAATCCGTATAGCCCAATTCCTGGGGTTGACATCACCATGACCAAGTTCGTAGCCTAAGTATCTGACCGTTTGCCCGGGTTGAACCACCGGGATGTCATAACATTTTGCAATATCCACATTTGGGTCCAAAAATAGAAAATTACTTTTTCTAGTTTGCACACGAAGACCAGAAAGTTGACCAATCCTTTGCACCAATTGAAGTGCCGCAGGAACTTGGTTTGCCCGTTGAAGAAAAATTGTTGAATCATCAACAAATGCAGAAAATCTTTGGGCCTCACTATTACTCTCTGTTCCTGGTATTATTCCATCCAATAAATCTGGTTGCATGATTGCTAATGCCAACGGTTCATCAGCAATAGTGAAAAGCAGTGGCGCTAGGGGACAACCCTGTCTAATGCCCGACTTCACTAAGATCGGATCCGACTTTTGTTTATTCACATAAATTCAGCTGTAGTCCTATGATGTAAACAGGTCATAAGAGCAATAATTTTTTTCGAGAATCCAAACAGTGTCAGGGTCGCTAAAAGATAATCACGGTCCAGGGAGTCGTAGGCCTTAGCACAATCAAAAAATAATATACCCGCTTTTTGGCCAGTATCCAGTGTGTTGGTTTGTACTTTGTCATAAGCACCACAGCCTTATCCATTCTCCTTCCCATTACAAAACCCTGTTGGGTGTCCCCGATCAATCCGCCCAGAAACGATTGAAGACGTGTCGCTAATATCTTTGCGAATATCTTATAACTAGGGAGATTTGACGGTAATCAAAAGCATTTGTCGGTTCTCCTTTCTTCCGTAATGGAATGACTATAACCTTAAGAAATGATTTGGGGGGGCGTCCCCTCTAAGAATTCGATTGTACATGACTACCAAGGGCCCAAGTAAATCATTTTGAAAATCCTTATAAAAATCATCTCCGAGACCGTATTGACCAGGAGGTTTCCCCCAATCAAGTGACTTTATAGCGTGAATGACCCCCTCCTCACATATTGAATCCATTAGCTTCGCATTGTCTAGGTCTGTTACCAGCCTATCCTTCGGTATGGACATGAAGGTTGCTAAC
Source organism: Sclerospora graminicola (assembly GCA_001887855.2). Classification (NCBI taxonomy): domain Eukaryota; phylum Oomycota; class Peronosporomycetes; order Peronosporales; family Peronosporaceae; genus Sclerospora; species Sclerospora graminicola. The sequence continues at coordinate 6,155 of MIQA02003329.1, read as the reverse complement.
CGTTGCGGGAGTTGGGTACGTGGTATCTCTCCATGAGGAATTGTTAAAAGTGTGCCCATGTTAGTGCAAATCGGTTCGGGATCGATGTCGAATGGTCAAATAAGACTCCATTAACTGCCTCAGTATTGGCTACAGACTGGTCCCTCGCCCAGATTGCAGTCCGTCGAAAGAGCCAACGAATGTTCTGTGTTGAGCGGTGGAGTTTATTGCCTCGTCTGCCTCGCGAAAGACGACCGATATTCTTTTGTGATGCTGTGATCAGTTGTTTACGTGTTCTGGCATTGTCGTGTATTTGCCCAAGTAATTGTTTTACTCTTCGTCGGCGCCATTGGGAAGCTTTACGTCGTGCCTTGTATACGCCATCGTGACAATCCATTAACCAGTCATAGTTCCGCTCACTATAAAGGGTAGGTTTTGAATGATATGTGAACTGAAAAACGAGGCGATTGATTACCTAGGTAATGGCCGTGATCTGACAACTATTTCATTTTTTGAACCAGGTCTTACTAGAGTTAGTAATACCTGTTCATGGTCTGAAAAGACAAGGGTATCCCCCACGACCAGTCCGTGGAACCCTGTTGTTAGCGGTTCGGACAGATAAAACCGATCAAGCCTACTGGCTTGTTCACCTGGCCAGTATGTAAAATGTCCCACCATTTCGATATCTCCATCCTCCAGTACAGATTCGTTGAGAGTACAGGCATCGACAGCTGGGAATGACGCACCAAGGTAGTCAGGGCTTCACTTTCAGTGCGATCATTCCTAACACCTCCCAGTCTATCGAGCGTGGGACACTCTACGCAATTGGAGTCTCTCGATTGCAATATAGACGAGATATGTGTATAGAATTTCTCCCTCCCACATACGTCACCGGAAGGCGCATTGATGTTAACAAGTATGAAATCACCCAGCTGGACCGCAATAAATCGTTCATTCCAGGTTTCTCTTCTCCACTCTATGACATTCTCACTGAAATCAGGGTGCAGAAGTATTGCTACTTCTCCCTGATAGTTAAAATACTCCACACCGATAGCTGTTTGCCATGTTTGTTACGACCCCACATACATTCCCACTGACGTACTAATTGTTGCTGGCCAACTGAAGATTTTTCTTTGCAAGATTATTATACTCGGAGAGCGCATATTAATTTCTATCCACACAGCTTTATATACTGGTTTTTAAAACCGCGTACATTTTGGCTAGTAATCGGTACAACTGATAATCCGTTTTCCTTGAAAGGTGTTTTTTTTTTCGGAGGGTCCTTTACAAATTGGTGTGCTGTATAAGAGTCATATTGCGATAAATCATAATAAATGATTGGACATAGCACTGTTGGAGGGCTGATTACACATTGCGGTGCCCTAGTACTGGTGGGCTCTAGGCCGTACTAACGGTGGTTCCGGAATAGAAAGTGATGGCGATGGAATAGGCACATACGTTGTCTTAATGTATTCAACCAAAGCGATCCAGGCATCCGACTGACCATCCAGTACAGCTTGAACTCTTTCTGCATACAATGGAACCGCTGTTTGTGTCCTGAAATACCGTTGTAACCTTGTTAGAATTGAATCAATTGGGTGAAACTCTTCACCCAGAATAGCAACTAGTTCCTCCGCGTGAAAGCATAACAGCAAATGTCACCATTAATTTGGGCGCCCAGAGTCGAATTAATTGACTATTTCCATATTTAGCCTTTTTGAGAAAGTGTCAAGCCTCCGAACTATCCATTACTGCCCGTCTATGGACTGGGTAAGTTAATGCCAGTAGACGACCTTCCCAGTCAGCAAACCATCTCCAGAAAATTCTCCTCTTTTGTCTGGTCTATCATACAATGCCAACGCAGTTCTCTCCACGGTTCCGTTAAACGAATTAGTAATCCAGGATCCCTAGTATCCATCAAATCATAAGCTCCAGAATAGTCTTTCAATAAATTTAGTAAACGGTTACCTTCCTGCAACACCGTCTTTCTACAGAAGTGGCTGACGCCACAGCTGGAAATTCTATTTTACAGTGGTCGACAGCATCGAGGACATTTTTCTTTATAACCTTTTTGCTATTTTGTTGTTTCATTTAAAATTTTCAGGATACCTGCCGAGTTCAGATAACTCCATATGTGGCGATTTTAGGAGCTATGCGCCTGCAGAACCTTATAATTACTGAAGCCCCCTAACCTGAATGCTTTCAAAGCCAATCAGAACCTACAATTTGAACTACAAGAAAACATATACTGTAATACATTATATTTATAATAAATGTAGAGTAACCAATAAAATGGGGTCCATCGCTGTTAAAAACGGGTATTGCTTCCGTAGGCAAATCATATCTGTAATTTGAAGCATATGATTGGTCGAATTTACCTAAACACAGTCACCGGATTGGGTACTATGGGAGTTTCGTTAAACGGCTAGCCCCTAATAGTGGGTACTCAGAGAATAAAAAAGGAATTTTTTGGTCAGCGTTTCTGAGTGAACCAGAGAGTGCCAAGCAGCCGGAGACCCTTTTTTAAGCTCTACGCACTCTGATCAACATTTTGGTGCAAAAAAAAATGGGGGGTAGAAAAATGTCTTCGATGCTGTCGACCACTGTTAGTAGTGTGCTCCCACTTGCTCTTTTGAGCATCCCAAATTTGATACCACGGAATGTCGTCAATCGTCTCCTCATCTGTATCATCCTCCATTTTATTAATGCCATCTATCAATTCCCGTTGTACCGGTCGGTTGGGCTCTGAGAGGTCCGTATTAGTCATTTTTCGGAGGCACCGTTTCTTGTTTCTGGGCTCACATTCGCTTGTATTCTGTAAAAGATCTATCGAGGGGGCATATTCAGAAGTTGACCCCGCCGCATCTTGTAACTGGAGTTGGTCCTGAGATTGGAGGAGATTCTTCCAGATTTTTGAGTGCCGTTGATTTAAAATGGGTAGAAATATTTGATATTATTTCATTACCCAATCTCTCACCTCATGGTGCTCTAATTTTCTTGCCCTAGGTGGTGGAGGCGCTTTAGGATCAGAGTTTATCTTACATACTTGTTAATTAACGTGTTATTTAACAGTGTAAGAAATGAAAGAGGGTGTAAGATAATGTAAGATACGAAGTATCAACATATGAGTAGTCAGATATTAAACTAAGGCCAGTTCCAAATTTGCAACTTCAACCTAAATAGGGGGAGCATCACTGGGGCAAACGTGGTACCGTATACCATGTGTCTTAGCCGACACACACGGGAACAATAAATCCTGCACATGCTGATGATTTGTTTTGGAGTGTTTTTGAAAGGTTAAAATCAGAAAATGGGCAATATATTTCGGCCAAATATGGGCAATTTGATGGTCACCATGATGATCACAAAGGGCTTTACACTGCCATCCCTCCAGATCGTTAATATGTAGGTGGTCTGTGGCCTTCTTTTATCACTGTGTTTCATTTGGCCGCGCGCCATCGATTTGATAATTGCGCGATGTCCACTCAAATGTGTCACATTGACTTTTTGTATCCCTTACCCAAAACTGATCGACTGTGATTGGCTGAGAGTTTTGTGTTGGTTATAACAATTTGTATGATATGACAGATGTTATACGGTAACAACAACCGCATACCAAGTGAATTTAAAAATGGATGACCCAGTGCCAGGGGCCGGCATCCATTAGGAGTCGATGATAAGGGGAGGGAAGCCACTCACACCACCATGGACCCCAACACGGAGGGCGTTTCTGAGGATATAGTCCCTGCTCCCAGGAGGAGGTAGATGACATACAACTGGAACCGGAACTGATACAGGAACCGGTCTCATCGGCCATTGTAGTATCAGTCGCACCAGTAGACGAATCAGAAGCGAGACGATACAAGAACAAAATGAGGAACCACAGGATGTTAACATTCCAAGTGAATACACGGTTGATCAGATGACGAATGCTCTCACTAACGAACTAACGCAAGCGCCACACTCAAAGCAAAGGGTACAAACAGGGTTAAACTTGGTTCAAGCACTTTTTATCAGGGTTCTCGTTAAAGCGAAAGGACCGGTATCCAGACTTTCACCGGCAGCAAAGCGTTTGCCCCAACTTAAAAAGTTGGAATGCAATACTCAAAGCAAAGGGTACAAGCAGGGTTAGACTTGGTTCAAGAACCTTTTATCAGGATTTTCGTTAAAGCGAAAGGACCGGTATCCAGACTTTCACCGGCAGCAAAGCGTTTGTTCCAACTTAAAAGTTGGAATGCGACACTCAAAGCAAAGGGTACAAACAGGGTTAGACTTGGTTCAAGAACTTTTTATCAGGATTTTCGTTAAAGCGAAAGGACCGGTATCCAGACTTTCACCGTCAGCAACGCGTTTGCCCCAACTTAAAAAGTTGGAATACGACACTCAAAGCAAAGGGTACAAGCAGGGTTAGACTTGGTTCAAGAACCTTTTATCAGGATTTTCGTTAAAGCGAAAGGACCGGTATCCAGACTTTCACCAGCAGCAAAGCGTTTGTTCCAACTTAAAAGTTGGAATGCGACACTCAAAGCAAAGGGTACAAACAGGGTTAGACTTGGTTCAAGAACTTTTTATCAGGATTTTCGTTAAAGCGAAAGGACCGGTATCCAGACTTTCACCGTCAGCAACGCGTTTGCCCCAACTTAAAAAGTTGGAATACGACACTCAAAGCAAAGGGTACAAGCAGGGTTAGACTTGGTTCAAGAACCTTTTATCAGGATTTTCGTTAAAGCGAAAGGACCGGTATCCAGACTTTCACCAGCAGCAAAGCGTTTGTTCCAACTTAAAAAGTTGGAATGCGAGAGGTTACTTGACCTTTTTGAAGTTATGGTAATTCAGCAAGGTAAAGCTTGGAATCAGTGGACTCAACGGGATGTGAGAGCGGCATTGACAGCGCAGAAGTCGAGTAAAAACCTAGACTCAATTCATCTGAAAACTTTGGGACAAGAAAAAGTCAAGGGTGCTAATAAATCCGTGCAGCCGTTGTCAAGTTGGATCCAGAAGATCAGGGGCATGGATTCCCAACCGCCTAGACAGGACGAGCAGTTAAAACCAGGGATAGGAAAAAAATAATTATAATTGATTGCCCCTTGAAAAATGTAACAATTAGTAATTGCAATTAGTAAAACGATGCAATTTACGATTGCAGTTGCTGCTTCATGACCAATCAATCGTTGAAATTGGAAAATGATTGCCCAATTATTTGAAAGTGGTTCTCGAAGCCGACCCAACCACGGGCTACTAAAGAAGTCAAAACTTGGAAGCTTAAGTGCTTGACGTAAGGTTCGGTACTCATAAGTCCGCCTGCGATCGTACCGTACCCTTATACCGTAAGACCTCTCTCAAGGAGCTCCGCAGTCAGTGGGATCAGATCAAAGGTTAGGTAAAGGGATCATTCTCTGGTGTGGCACGTTGTCAGTTAGAACAAACAATACAAAAGATCTAAAAAGTCTAACTCCTACAGCGAGGTCTCGAAGTAGTCCTCGATTTTTGTATCAGTCGCCTGCTGTTCATTTTCTTCCTCATCATCCTCGTCACCTGCGTTCATCGCCTTAACGACTGCCACGGCGTTCCACAAGTGAAGATTGAACTTTAGGAAAAGAAGTGCTTCAAACACAAGTGGAGAAAGACGATTGCGGACATCTGTCAAGATATTCTTAGCGTGACTGAAGAGTCTCCCGACCGCAGCGGAAGATGAGGGTATGAAGCGCAGATCAATGAAGTCCACATCGGCTGAAAATTGGTCCATACGGTTCCTTGCTTCAATTATATCAACATAAGTCAACTTTTTCTTCTTCTTGGGTCGCAAATCAGCAGGGGTCGTGTTGTTGATAACCTTGAGCGATTCCAAAGAAGATATTTCTTCCTCTGTCAGCTCTGACTTCCTGTTGGTCATCACTTTGACGACGCCGGACTCAAAGGTCTGGTTGTTCACAATATCTGCGTCGGTGGTAGATACTGCGTTAATGATGTATAATCCACCAATACACCATCAAATATCTGCCTCGCCTCTGCAACGTTGGTTCCTTTAACTTGAAGACGTTCAGAAACACTTTGCAAATCTGCGAGCATTGTCACCAATCTTCTCAACTTCGCAACTTGCTCCGTCCTTGGCATCAAACCTCGAACTTCACTGACTGCTGCAATTGCCACCTCAATCTTCAAGAAGCGATCCACCA
>MIQA02003327.1:0-17428 GCA_001887855.2 Sclerospora graminicola | reverse complement strand
GTTTGCGTCTCAGGAAGATTTTCTGAGAGCGACTACACCACAATAGTTCGAGTGCCCGGATCTCTTGGTGACCCTGGATATCACCGCGAGTCCCTAGCGGGCGAAAGACCTTAACCTGTCAAATTTGTTGACGATGTTGTGTCGGGTGCATTGGGGGAAGGCATATCGCCCCCAATGCTGCTGAAGATGGAAGGATGCGATGGTCGCCTGGGATTGGGGGAGTTCGAGGTTGACATTAAAGAAGAAGTTACTCCCCTAGAGGCTCCGCCGGGGGCGGATTACGGTACTACTTACTGCAGTGCCGGCCGCTACACGGATGGAGCCGGATCGGACTATGGTGCAAGTCACCATAGTCCGAGGAAGGATCATGGTTCCGACCATGATCCTAACGAACGAATGCATATTTTGGATATAAAAGAAAAGATAAAGGAAGAAAAAGCGGAAGTCGGATACGACCGGAGTGGGAAGCCGGCCGGATCGGGACCAAGTCGCGATCTGGCCCCCCTACCCCTAAAGAAACCGGATTGGCAGGAATTGGATTATCCGACCTACAAAGGCAAACCGCGATTCGAAGAGGAAGAAGAAAAGCAGGACGGCCTATCGACGGATATCGACTTGGAGCGTGCTTTCCATCTTCACGAGTTGGGGCAATTCTTGCGGACGGATAAGGTGCTGAAAATAACACGGCCGAAGATCATAGGCGGATTGAAAGGTCCCGTCTCTCCCCCAACTCTCTCAGACGGCCACGTGTCCCTCATTAGAGGACTATTCGACCAACTCAAACAAGCCGGCATCAACACCGGCGGGTTTGATCCGAACGAGCTGTTTGATCTGAAGATGGACAAGTTGAAAGAGGCGTCCAGCGCCCTGCACGACCACTTGGTACCGCTAGTGGGTTGCTCGCCGCCGTCGAAAAAGATGACAGCTACGACTGGAGTGGCGCCGTCTACGCCGCCGGCGACAAGCAAACCAGCCGGTATACACTCAGGCTCTTCGCAGTACGAGTCTGCCCCCTCGGAGGCGGACTCATCTGATTCATCGGTGGGTATCACCCGCATGACGCTTGGCCCAAGGGGAGCAGCGCGTGTGGCGACAGCCATGAGACTTGGAGGACGTGAGGATCCGGGTACGCCCGAGCGGAAAAACGCCGGCCAGTACAGCGTACAGGCCTGGCGGACAGCGGCGGCGGATCCAGAACCAAAGGAGGAAGACGAAGACGCGGACGGGCGAATTAAGAAGGAACGCCAATCTGGCAGCCCGGCTGCCCCTCAAGCCGCCCCTCAAGTCGCCCCTCAAGCCGCCCCTCAAGTCGCTCCTCAGGTGCCGGATCACCTGCAAAACATGTTTTCGGCGATGATGGAGCGATACTTGGAAGAGCAACGTCGGCTGAGCGCCAGCCGCGGCAGTCCGAAGTCACCGGACCAGCCCGCTCGTCGTGGGACACAGGTCCCCGAACCAGTCCAGTACTATGCGAGGGAGCCGAGTGATGAAGATATGGAGTCGGTGCAGTCCAAGCAAAGTGAACCCCATGCCGCCCCGCCGAGCCGTCAGACAGGTCGCCGGACCGGACGTCGGCCAACGAACAGGAAGCTGTCTCTCAGCGACGTGGATATGAAATCCGTCAGGTCGGCCAAGTACCATTACGATCCGGATGATCTGGATCTGGGAATGTCCCGCCGAGCCCATATGGCCTCGGCCCAAGCGTTTGACGCGGATTCGGGAGCGATCACGAGGGTGCGAATGTCGGCCACGTCCGAGCTGAAAGACTTCACCGGACGCGACGCGGACGAGGACCAGGCCCGAGGATGGTTGAGCAAGACGAAGTCGCATTTCTCAGAGACCGAACGTCGGACTATGAGAAATGCCTGATCTTCGGGGATCTGATGAAGGGACCAGCGAAACACTGGATCCAACAGCTCAGCCGGGAAACCCGAGGAAATTGGAGGGAATTGGCCGGTGCGTTCGAGGAACAATACTGCGGAGCTGGAATGTCAGCGGCGCGACAATATTTCCACTCCAAGAAGCGACCGGATGAGACCCCCTGGAGTATCTCCATCGTTTAAATGTCGCTGGCATGAGAGCGGATATTCCCGTTAAAGAAGATACCAGCCGGTCGGAAGCTGCCCGCGAACACGTGGAACTTTTCATCAGCACGTTGGACGATCGGGAGCTGGCAAACCAGCTGGCATTAATGCGGGTGAAGAATACGACGGAGCTGGAAGTGACGTTGCGCACGTACCTAAGGGCGAAGAAGCAAGGCCCCAAGGCAGCAGTTGGAACCGGCCGTTCCAAGTCCCGATTTAACGCGGATCAAGGAGGCCGGCCGCCATCTACCAGGACGGCCCGAGCCGTCCGCATGGTCGCCCGAGAGTCAGACGCGACCAGCTCGGAAGAGGAGTATCAGCGATCTGGGGGCGAGTCTGAGGAGGAACAGTATCGGTACCTTTTCTCGGCAGAAGCCAGTCGGCCGTCCAGGCTACCAGCTGATTCTGGTCAGTCGAAGAGTTTTCCGGCTCGGGCTGACCAGGATTACCCTAAGCGCAAGTGTACCCACTGTGGGTCCATCAAGCATGACGACCGGAGCTGCTGGAAGCGGCTGACGTGCAAGAAGTGCGAGAGGAAGGGACACCCGGCGGAACATTGTCTGTTCATGTGTAAGGCTTGCGGGGAGGTGCATGAGGCGGGACTGTGCACAATGGAAGAATTCTACAACCTGTTGAAGAAGTGGTACGTCCCGACCAAGCATTCTGGAATGTTGCCGCCCGGAGCGGAAAAGATGTTAAACTAGATCGCTCGCCAGGTTGGAATCTGGTTCGAGCCGAGCGGTCTAGTGTTAGTATCTATGCATATGTCGGTAAAGAGGATATTCAAGAAGCAAAGCAAAGGATAACCGACAATACATGTAAGTTTGACGATTACGTCACCCGGTCCCCGGCTGGTACGGCTGACCCCTTCCTGGTGAGCAGTATACGGACGGATGAGTATTCCCGGTCTGAAGTGCGAATTGAATTGAACTTGTTACCTGGCGAGTCGCGAGGTTATTGGAAGTATCACTCGCCGGATAAATGGTTCAAGCAGGCCAAGGCGGATGGAAAAATCAATAACCAGAAAGCTACCATGTTGTTCGACTCTGGCGCAGAAGTGTCTATCGTAGACATCACCTTTGCTCGTAAGGTGGGTGTGAGATAGACGAGACGAAGCGGCAGGAATGTATCGGCATTGGAGAGAGTTCGTACATGACCCAAGGAAGGACAAGAGTCAAGATTACGTTAGCTGGGTCGTTGGTATATTACTTTACCGCCTGGGTAGGCAAGTTGGCCGGGCAGGATGCAATTTGGGCATGGATTTTATGGTCCCGGCCGGTATACGGCTGGACTTATCGCATGGAACATTGACGTTGCCGGACGAGGTACAGATCCAGCTGGCCGGCCGGCGGCCCTTATATGGCGCCTACGTCCAGTTCCTCAAGCTAGGTCAGTTTGTAACGGTGCCAGTGGGAAAGGCGGTGGAAGTAATGTTACGGCCGCACGACCGACGGAGTAAGTTATGGCTGACAAGGCGAGTGCTGGGTACCATCTGTTGTTAAGGGGAGTGGTCATCTCAACTTCATAAGCGTGACCAACATCTCTGAAAAACCCCTCACCTTGCATGAAGATGTGATTATTGGAATGTGGCTGGCCGAGGATAAAGTGCCCCGCCGACCGGGCTATGTCACTATTGGCTCAAGACGCTATATCGAGTGGCAAAACCTGGCTTTTCAGGCAACCACCGATCTGGTCAGCGAAGAGGAAGAATTAGAAGAGGACCAGACTCCGATGGTGGATAAACCCGAGTACCGGACCCCTTCTAAAATATTGACGCGGAGCCGGCCGTCGCCGGATCCGGCTGAATGTATGGACCGAAGCTACGCCCCGATCGCGGAACTGGTTTTGCCCACTCGGAGGGAGATGGACAAACGACAGAGTCGGGAGAAAGGACCAAGCAGAGTTGCATATACGGTCAGCCCCGATGACGGTTGTGACGACCGAAGTGAAAGCGGATCGGCCCAGCCGGCCGAGCAGAATTCGGAAATAGCCGAAGGCGGATCGGCCCAGCCGGCCGAGCAGGATCCCGAAGCAGCCGAAGCCGATCAAGTCTGCATTCATGAAGGGGGCGAACTATACGTTGAAGGCATGGAAGAGCAGATGGCGGTGCTACCTGAGGTGACCCCCTGCCCCCCAGCAGTCACTATCGACGATCTACAAGTGGGAGACCCGGATGTGAACACCCCGGAGGAGATCAGCAGATTGAAGGATATTATATGGAAAAGACGACATCTGTTGATCGGACCAGGGAACGCACTTCCTCCGGCCGCCCATGGGGCGGTATGTGATATTGATGTGGGAGGTGCCAAGCCGGTAGCACAGAGATGCCGAAGAGTCGCCCCCCAATATCGGGAAAAGCTGTCAGAGCTTATCAAGGGTTTGCTGGCCACCAAGATAATTCAGCCGTCCACCTCGCCATGGGCTTCGCCCATTGTAATTATCATCAAGAAGAATGGGGTAGATATAAGGTTGTGCATCGATTACCGGCTGGTGAACCGGCTGACTAAGCTGATGATTTATCCGATGCCGCTGATAAATGACCTGCTGGGGGACTTGGATAAAGTTTTGTGGTATTGCTCATTGGACATGGCCAGTGGATTCTGGGTGGTCTCTATGACCGATCGTGCACGGGATATCTCTGCATTCGTGACGCCTTTCGGGTTGTTCGAGTGGAACCGGATGCCGTTCGGTCTGAAGAATGCTCCGCAGATTTATCAACGGCTGATAGATAACGCGCTGTACGGACACTTCAAGATCAAGGCGGATCAAGATCCGGCTCTGGTCGGGGATGTGTTCGCCGAAGGTGACCCGGACCCCGACCCAAAACCTTCAGTTTTGGGGCGGCGGTCTTACATTGATGACATTCTCGTTACGGCAACTACCTGGGATTTATTGTGTGACAAAGTGGAGAAGCTGATGGTTACGTGTGAAAAGTGGAATCTTTCGATTAGTGTGGTTAAGAGTTTCTGGGGTAAGACTAAGGTGACCTATCTGGGTCATCAAGTGTCGATTGCCGGATTGGAGGCTAACCCGAAGGATTTGGAGTCCTTGAGTAATCTGCCTTTCCCGCGATCCCTAAAAGCTATGCAATCCTTTTTGGGCAGCCTGAATTATTACAGTCGGTTCATCGAGGATTTTGCAGTCTATGCGGCGGTCTTGTATGAGTTGCGGGAGGTGGATTACCATAAGCTGAGAGAGCAGGATAGGCAAGCGGAGACGCAAGCCGGGCCGGCAATTTCAGCCAATGAGGAAGCGCCCTTTTCGGTTATTTCAGCCAATGGGGAAGCGCCCTTGTCTGCCCAGACAAGCGACCGGCCGCCGGACCCCGACGCGGCCGGCCCGGACGATCATATGACCCGAGCGATGGTGGCCTTTGGCATGTTAAAGGCGAAGATGGCGACCACACCGGTCCTGAAACATTTCGATGTTAATAAGACTCCGGTGGTCATCATCTACGCTAACAAGTGGGCCATCTCGGCCGCTCTCGTGCAAGATCATGATGGAGTGTACTGTCCCGTGACCTTCACCAGCCGGACCCTGAAAGTTAATGAAGTTAATTACGGATTGGTGGATAAAGAAGTTCTGGCTCTATTACGGATCTTGGATGTGTGTTATACTATGCTGGTGTCTCGGACTATCAAAGTACTATCCAGACGGTCGACCCTATCATGGCTCCTGACGGCGAATGGGATTGATGGCCGGCTGGGGAGATGGGCGGCTCTGCTGTCTCAGTGGTCCCTCGAAGTGATTAAGTGTACTAAGGGGGAAGAGGAAATACTGGGCACATTGGCTGCCAGCATTACCCCCAGGGCAGAAGTGGAGGAAGCACTGATAGCGATCGCACCTCGGAAGCAGCCTCGACAAACTATTGTGTTGCCGCCGCCAACAGTGGGACCCACGGAGGAACTAATGGTTTTGAGTTTCGATGGGTCGGCGAGTGTAAAGAAAGGGGTCGGGGCCTATAGTGCCATTTTGTGGAAGCTGCCCGAATGGAAGGCGATCGCGGCTGCCTCGGATTTCACGCCTGGCATCACGGTGAACGAGGCGGAGTATAGGGGATTATTGCTGTCCCTAGATCTGTTAGCTGGCCGGACACAGGGGCGGATCATCATATGCGGTGATTCCAACCTAGTGATCCGGCAAATCACCGGAGAGATAGATTGCAAGGCGCCGCGGCTGAGACTGTTAAATGATCGGGTTATGTCCGCCTTGCGGAGGTGGCCGGAGCACGAATTGCTGCACGTCAAACGAGACTGGAATAACAGCGCAGACCATCTGGCCACCTTGGCCATGCGAGATCAGACCGGACTCACCGTCTCGGATCCAGGATTGTTGGACGAATTGGCGGAGATGAACAAACTATTGGAGATAATCAAACCGGCCGCCAGCGACGAGGGTCCCTCGCCCGAATCCAGCCGGCCCGGGGAAAAGGAATATAACGACCGCGACTGGGAACAGGACGTCCACGCCCGATCAAACCAGGAAGTACCCTGCAGCAATAAAAGGTCCCTCTAGGCGGACCCCGAGCAGGCCTGGCGAGGCTAACCACGGTTAGTAGTCAACAGTGAATGTTTGGAGTGGGAACGGAAGAGGAACGGATGGATATATTAAAAAAGGAAAACTGAGAGAAATAGAAGAATTAAAGCAAGCCCGACTACTCATCCCCGTCGATGATTATACTTGCCTCGGAGCCGAGTCACGCGAAGCCCAGGGTGGTCGGAGGGCCGTGCGCGGTATTGATTGCGCCAAGGATCTTGCCGGTCGATGGCCGCCAAAGATTGAGAAAGAGAGGTGGTCTGATCCAACGCACCTAGGCCGGGATACCACGTCCCTCCTTCCGCTGCACATCCACTCCGGCGGTTTGGCAGATGGAGCATGAACGGGAAGAGAAACAGGTCCAGGTCACATTCACCATCCCGGATACCCGCCATGATGAACGCGCACAGACGGACCCACGCTTCGGAAGCTCGCCCCCGACGATTCTTGCGGGCAAGGGAGTACCTGCGGAGGGACTCGTCCGCTCGCTTGTTCTCGGCCGAGATGTACAGGAAGTGGGTAGACTCCCAGATGGCCCAAGCGTGAGTCACGGTGAAATCATGAAGTCTCGCTTTGAATTCCGTGAACCATGGATAGGATGGAAGCCCCATATCCGGCATCTTGGTGTGCAAGATTTTCCAGGGCTCGGTCTCCATGAGTGTGTCGATGGCGCCCGACTTCATCAGGTTAGGGTCCCAAGTCTTTGACGGTGCCTTGTAAAATCGTGGGAATAACCAGAGATGCGGACGGGACAGAGATTGAGCAAGTTGGGAACTGGAGATATCAGCCAGGCTGGTATTGCCCAGTTGCTCGACTGGCCAAGGCAGTATGGCAGACCGATCCGCCCCACTGGGGAAACGCCCTCCCGATAACCATAGAAGCGGAAGTTTGGGAAAAGAGGGCGCAAGAGTAAGAGTACTCCTCCGGACTCTAGACCTGGCGGCCGGTCGCTGGGGTCGGCGTGTAGTACGCGACCCGGCCGAGGTTGAGCGTCGTTGTCTGGCCGGAGACTGGGAAAGAGGTTCCTCTGAGTCACTCAGGTCGGGAGGGGTCAACCACTGATCCGGGATGTCATCGTCGTTGTCTTCCACTTTCTCCTCGGCCACTCCGTCGGAACTCGAGTTACGCGCGACCGGAGCGGCCGGGGCGTCGACAATGCGGGGAGGCAAGGATGGGTCGGACGGGTCATGTTCCCCGGAACCAAATCCTGCCGGCGGCGGAGTCTGCAGATCTATGATCTGATCGGACCCCACTGGACTCGTCGTCCGCCTACCGGAGCGGGAAGGGCGGCGACGGGTATCCGAGCGAGAACGGAGTAATGCAACGTTGACTTGCTGAATCTCGTAATCCTCGTCTTCTTCGTCATCGTCATAGATAACCGAAGGGGAGGATGGTCCCGAGTCCGAAGAAGAATTAGGGGACGTGGCCACGGGTTCAGAAGAGGGCACGGCCGCTGATTCCGAAGAGAGCACGGCCGCTGATTCCGAAGAGAGCACGGCCGCTGATTCCGAAGGGGGCGCGGCCGCTGATTCCGAAGAGAGCACGGCCGCCGATTCCGAAGGGGGCGCGGCCGCTGACTCAGAAGAGGGCGCGGCCGCTGACTCGGAAGAGGGCGCGGCCGCTTCGGATTCCGAGTCCTCTTCAGAGTTAGAACTAGGAGTGAGACCGGTTCTACCGGGTGTGTATTGAGGGGATGGAAGAGGGGACCGCTCCGCGAACAGGCTGTCCTCGCTCTCCGACCCGGGCGCTTCCCCGTCGTCCGATTTGTCTGGAGGACATTGGCGCGAGGGTGGAGATACGCTTTGCTTCCTTTTCTTAGGCGGGCTGGCATCAGCCAAAAAGGGGCTGGAGCCGGCCGGACGTTTTTGCCCTTGCAACCCTGCCGGGACGGACGAAGAGTTGGGACTGGCAAGGGGCGAGTCGGGGCCGGCGGAAAGTTCCGCAGGTTCCGACCCTGCTGCGGCGGGCAACGGGGTTGGGTTCGGCGGAGAAGTCTTCCATTGACCCACCATTCCCAAGACAGACAAGACGGATTCCCGCACCTCGGGAGGAGCTCGAAAAAGGGGAGCGGCCTGGCTCTGAGTTGCCTCGAGCTGGTTTTGAAGTCCACACAATAAGGACCTAAAACGATCTTCTTTATCCAGCATGGCATGACAAACACGGTCCGCCCGAGCCAGTATGGCATGGGCGTCGGAATTCTCCTGGCGGGCCCGGTACAGCTCAGAACGCAACTCCTGTTGCCGAGAAGTGGCTTCTTGCAACTGCCGCTCCAGATCCGTGATTTGGCGAAGGGCCTGGGCGTGGGAGTCGCGCAGGTGGTCGCGGCTGTCCCGCACCTTATCCAGGTCTTGGGACACCTGGCAGAGCCGGGTACGAAGATGCGTAAGCTCCCGAGACATGTCCGGAATTTTGGCAGATTGCTGTTTCAGCTCTTCTAACTGTTGAACTGCGGAGTGACAAGAAAATAACAAACTGTAAGCAACTGGGCCATCGCGTAAGAAGAGACGAGGCACTCACGCTGAAGCTTGGATCGTTGGACCAGTTCCTGATTAGCAGACCGGAGAGGTTCAACGACGTCTTCCAACATGCGGAGGCGGTTACGCTCTTCTGTCAGGATGGTGACTTGGCTCTCGAGATCGGCCACTTGTTTCCGGAGATCGATTACTTCCGGAGATGGACCCCGAGCGGCGGCTTCGTCAGCCCGACGGTTGGCAGCGGCGAGTTGCCGAACCAAGTCGGCCTGGATCTGCTCCAAGTCATCCACCTGGGCGGACAACATGTCCAGCCTCTTTTCCATCCCCGCTGTCTCGGAGATCGGGGTGGATGGCGCGGCCGCTCGTTGTAGAGCGTCCGTGAGTTGACCTACAATGGCCCTGAGGCGGGCCACCTCATCCTCCGCTGCTTTGCGACCAAGTTTCAGTTCGGCGACCCGGGGGTTCAGGCGGTCCAACATCGCGCAAGAAGTTTTGAAGCTCCGAAACAGAGATTCATAGTTGTCCTGACACGATCGAAGCTCCTCCCGAAGGGAAGAAACGACGACTTTCAGTCTGTCCCGTTCGCCGCAGGCTTGGCCGTGAACGCGGAGCGCGGCCTCGGCGTCAGCGGACGACAGCACCAGATCGGGAGTGCGAGACGATTTCGGCGGTTGTGCGACCTCCACTCCGCTGGCAGGCGAGTCGTCGTCCACGAGAACAAGACGGCAGACGTTGGCCTTGTCAATTTGCAAGACTGGAGATTAATCAAGACAATGTCAGTATTGGTGGACATGCATGCTAGCCAGTGCGGAGACCGACTGAGTCCATGGAGATGTTATAAAGTGGTGGGATGACGTACCAAAGCGAGGCATGGATGAGCGGTATCGGGTCAAGTAAGTTCGAGTGAGATCGTGTCCCGACCGTTGTGCGGCCGTGTCGCGACTCAGGGGCGGCTGTGGTGAAGCGACTTATAAAATAATGTAAGGCACTTTCCAAAGGGCGCATCCTGATTGGTGGAAATGAGGGCCAAGGGTGTAGGCGCCGGATGGTCGCCGCCGATGAAGTCTACCAGCGGCCAGGTGGCGCCAGGCTGGAAACCACGTCGGCGGACCTGACAAGGGGCGAGGATAGTCGGATAAGCGGGCTGAGCAGATGGAAGGACTATGGAGGTTTGACGGCCGAGGCGCGGATGGCGGACGGCCAAGATGGCGGACTGTTCGTAAGGATGGAGTGGAATGGGCCCGAAAGAAGAGGATTGTTCTAGTGGAAAGAGTATGCACCGGGATCGTAGGAAGGGCTGCCAAGGGACTGCTAGCGTCAGCGGCCGAGGGGCGCGGATGGGTGGCTATCCGGCCGAGCCGGCCGGGTACAATGTACCATTCGGACTGGTACCATATGGGTTCAGTGTACCGGCCGGGTTGGTACCATTTGGGGTTGGTGTACCGGCCGGACCGGTACACAGAGTCGGAGTTAGCCGGGTTGCGTTGGGTAAGATACATGACTGGTCAGGCGTGTTATTTGAGGTAGGTTACACAAAGGAGTATTGGACATAGGATAAATCAGTATACGTTTCGCTTTCTTAGACACAAGTCGCTTTTATTGGTTCACGGCAGAGGGCTAACAAGGTCCCCTCTTGCTGTTATTGGTTTGCCCGGGGAAGGTTAAGTTAACCCACCGGAAGTCCCCTGACCGGGAGTCGCGGCGACTTCGTATACTCACCTCAAGTCGCCCGTGTTTTGAACACGGTATCAAGTATTGGGAAGTGGTGACATTTGGCCTTCTGTGGATACACATTTGGATTCGCCCTTCATTGTTATTGGTTTAGCTGGCCGATCGATTATTCTCGGTCCAGCCGGTACTATACAAACTTCAAGTGTCCTATTGGTTTAGCTGGCCGATCGACTATTCTCGGCCCAGCCGGCACTATACAAAGTTCAAGTATATTACCCAACGAGCTCCCCGGTGACGATTTCCGCCCAGGAGCTACCCCTAGTCCTACACTTCATCTCCCTATTGGACGGATTTACACTTTTCGCCCTAGGGTCCATCAAGAGAGCTAACCACCCAGTACTGACGGGTACACAAGGTGAGCTTTTAACATGCAACATTCGAGCAGTCGCGATCAAGCGGATGGAAGCGACCGATCCAGCCGGCCTCAAGCCGGATCGGATCATGACTCGGATGGACGGAGTACCCCCTCCGGTAGTCAGTCGTCTGGGACCCCCGTGGGTGTTCGCGTCTCAGGAAGATTTTCTGAGAGCGACTACACCACATTTGCGACCGTGCCAAAGTTCATAAGGCGTCGCTCCCTTGGGGAGCACACGGCTAGTGGTGATGCTAAGTAAGTGAGTGACGTATTGGCAGCACTCTCCCCATAGTTGACGCGGTAAGTTTCCATCAATGAGAAGAGCTCGAACCCGTTCAAGGATTGTGCGCATCCGCCGTTCGGCGACACCGTTCTGCTGCGGAGTATACTCATTAGTGAACTGCGCATGCGTGCCATAGCAATCAAAGATGATTCGACCAAGCTTTTCATACTCCTTGCCATTGTCAGATTGCAGCCTTGTCACTTCTGGATCATATTGGTTCAACTGTGTCTCTAGAAGACCGATCTCAATGTTAAATCGATTCTTCGCTGCCTTGCGGAACTGGTCATAGCACTCAAAGAGCTCTGATAAAGTAATGAGCACCACTAAGACTAGGATAGGGCAGTGGACCATTAACGTCAGAATGAACTTTTTGAAGAGGGGCTTTAGTACTTTCAATATGTTATTTATTAAGCGGAGCCCGATGGGCTTTAGCAAAAATGCAAGATGGGCAGAAGTACTGCTGGATTGATGAAGCTTGGGTAAAAGCCAAAGCTGGAGCTGCGTGGGTCCTAGACATGGTCTGCATCATACGAAAATTAGGATGACCAAAACGTTTGTGCCATAAGAGTACAGTAGGGTCCATACTTGTTGGGGCTACGAGAGCATTGGCGGGCGTAGTGGCTTCCGCAGTGACTAGTGCCTGTTGCGCCTGTGGTGGCGTCTTGTCAAGTAGCGTAGCGCGTAGTTGGAATAAGTCCATCGTGCTAGCAATCTTGGCGAGTAGCTTGAAAAAGAACGTGCACTTGGATGGACCGTTAAAGGCAACACGGAAGACGGCTTTCAGCATCTGCACGATAAAGAGCAGGTTGAACTTCATGGCGGGGATGTAAAGTACGTCAGGGAGCACGAGCCGTGCGTGTCAATCCCTTTGAGTCCTCGACCCGAATCTCCACATCACCGATGCCTCCTATGGGGCATTGGTTTTGCCGCCACTGTGATGTGCCGTAAGGGGATAAATATTCCGGAACCAGGCATCTTGATACGCGGCATGACAAGTGCAGCACAGACTCCACCGTCCACGTAGGATCTAGTGGCTCTTCGTGGTGGCGGATATGCCAATCACTGTCGTGTCAGCCGTATAGGCATGCGTCCAGACTCGCGAGTTCGATGTTTAAAACTTGCGTTGAAGCTCATTGAGATCAACTGGTTTCCAAATCGATCGAACACGTTAAAGGTCTTCCACGACGAGTCTTGGCGGAGAGTGCTGGTCGGTCGCAGATTGAACAGGTTTCGACTGTTATCCCTTGGTTTCTTTGCCGGGGGCCGCTCATCACAATGATGTTGGGCATTGTAACGACGCGGCTGGCGCTCGATGACTGCAAAGTTTGCTGGGAGGACAGTACCTTCTTTTAACGGACCCCATGCGAAGATCCTTTTGTAGCACACGGCAGTCACGGATCGCATGATTGGAGCGCTGACAGTAGGCGCAACCCCGGGACATGCGTGGCGGATCGTCCGTCCCATCGGGGTGATTTTGAACCACGCGAAGTGCCGTCTCGCTTGACGTCACCGGTGTTTCAGGCGTACCCTTCTCGATGACGTACTTGCGCTTGGCAAAGTCGTCCAAAACCTTCCGTTCGATATTCGTTTTTAGGTCGGTGTAGGGGATAAACGTTTTGCTGCCCTTCCAGATAGCTAGGTCGGGCTTCCACGAGGAAGGCATGGCATGATACAGATAGAGCGATTTTTGCTCGTCTGTCATCACGATGCCAGTAGCTTCAGCGGCTGACTTAAGCGCCCGCTCAAACTCGAGGAAAAATCCCATCAAGTCGGTGCCCTCATCGTACTTTATTGTCATCAAATAGTGATTGATGTAGTACGGGTCACCGTGTGCCGTGGAGCCTTCGTAGCGGTCACGTAGCGTCTGGTAGATCGCATACGCTGACTTACAGCCTTCCACGAGTAGCACATGCGAGTCATCGATCGTAGCGATCAGGAACGACCTCATCTTCCGCTCAATGCGGCGAAAGCGATGTGCGCTGGGCTTGCGCCTTTTACGCGTGTTTCGGGCGCGGCGAGTACGTAGCTTCGCCTGCTTTGCCTTCATTTGCGCTCAGAGTTTAATCCGGCGTCTTTCAGCTTCGCGCTACGTTTCCGCGAGCGATCAATTCACGGGGAGAGTCGCCTCAGACACAGGCGTCTTCTTGGTCGGGCGGGCGGAAGAATTTTCGTCAGCCTTCGCCTCCTCCTCGGATGAACTAGCAGATGGCGGCTCGGAGGAAACAACGTCGTCTGCTGATGCTTGGGGCGCGACAGCATCGTCATCTGAAGGCGGATTGGACGATGCCTCGGAGGGGGCATCGGCATCAGCAGCGGCCTCGAGGCGGCGGTGTGCCACGCGCGCGTCAGGGGACTTGGACAGGGTGGGCGTATCAATTTCGGATGAGTCCAAGTCCGAGTCGCTGGTCCCATCATAGTCCTCTTGGTCGATGAAGCCTAGCAGGTTTTGACCGTCGAGAGCAGCGCGCACCCGCGCATTCAAAACAGCGAAGTTGGGACCGTTCATCCTTGGAAAGTCTTGCGTTGATCTCCCTAACGTTGGGCTCATAACCTGTCGAGACATTGTATTCTCGGCGTTGCAGATTCGGAAGAAGGGGAGAAGAAGACCACGAAGGAAGGACGTTGTTAGCGTAGAAAGTAAGTAAAAGGAAAAGTGTATTAAAGTAAGTAAACGTGGCGCTCTAAATGAGCGCTGAGTGGTTTGTGACCATTAGTTTAGGACAGAAAGGAAAAGTATGAATAAACCTCTCTAGAAGAATAATATAGACAATTTAGGAGTTTTACACTGTATCTGTCATACTGGCTATAAGGGCCTGACTTCGACACATGCCCCCGGTCTTAATTTCAGATTCTCAGTGGATGGGCTGTCACAACACAACACTGTTGTAAATCGGCAGGCGCTACGAAAAGGGCCAAATATTCTAATTAGAGAATTTGAGTTAAAAACAGTATTTTAGGTCGAATAAAGTACATAATCAAGGATCCTAGAAATCTCAGGACTTACTTGCTCTAGTCAGGATAGAAATGTCACGCGCAATGGACACTACTGCGACTTGGTGCGTCTTCGCAAACTCGGATGATAATAAAATTGGTAATAATGCTACCTCCTTGCTAAAATTTTAAAACGGAGGAACAATAAGGACGACGAGCCGAAAATGTTATAAAACACATAAATAAGGATCCCCACCCTATAAGATATAGCCGTAATGAAAGTTCCGTAGACCTTTCATCAAAAAAGGCTTAGCACACTTTACGACGTACTCGATCGTTAAACTAGCCATTGTAAAGTCTTTCATACAGAACAGACCCAAGGTGACGTGGTCACTAAAATATACTCCATATATTAAATGCGTGTCCTAGTTTTGATTTTCTTAAAGTCCTACTTAAGCTCAAAATAGGAAATTAGGAAAAAGTCCTAGTTTGCAGAGGGCGCCTGGATACCATCTGTTGGGACGCTTTTACCACTTGCGCACAGCTGTTTGTAGTGATCCCGGAGGTTTCACTAGCTTACTAAAGTTAGATAGGCATGCACCTATATAACGGTACAGGCCACCAATAGAGGACCCGATGGCTGCAGAGGAATTCTCTAACCAGGATTTTTGGAACACTGCAAACATGCTCCAAGTCCTGATATTTAATGATGAACATGGGGACGATGACGAACTTGTACTACACTAGCTTCTGGAATCAAGCGGGATGATGACTTTTCCACAGATGGATTTTCCATAGGGTATACAATGTAGAGCGTCCATAAGAACGGTCCACACCCGAACAGATTTCAGAGGGCTTCACGATGCACCAAACATGTACAGGTACTTTAATATTACCTCCAACACATAATGTCATTATTTTTCCAAGGTTAACCTGCTCTAACTGCAATTCGCTTCAGAATTTTATCTTTCTGCGTCGGCTTCAGGGCATCATTTTTTGCCCCTTGTTGCCTACGAGAGCCCAAGAATCAATCAAACAATATCCCATGCTTTTTCTCGCCGTGACCTGCGGCTTGCAGTAATACTACAAGCTATTGGGGAGCAAATTAAAGCTAATGCACATGGTGAGAAACAAGACGACATGTTCCAAGTTCCAGCACACTTTTTTTAGACACCAAGTAGTACCGTATCTCATCACCACCCCCATAAATGGCGTTTCTCTACCTGGACCACTCGTTGGCACCTGAGTGCGCCACATAAGGAGGTGTGACTGTGTAATCAATCGATGAACTCCATAAAGAATTGAATTGATAAAAGACTGGCGACTCATTTTCTTGACGGAAGAAACAGCATACCAACTGGCGCGAACAGGCCCATCCGAGGCATGAGAATCGATGGAATGCAAGAGACGGTAACCTAATGAATATTGCTTGAAAGGGTATATGTATCGGTCACTTCGACGCAAATGTAGTCGCGATTCATGATAAACGACGTCGCGTATTATATTCCATCTAGTTCACAACCATAAATTGATATGAATCCTTGGAAGTTGGTGCTTTTGCTATCAAAAGTACTGTAGATACTAGCTGTCAGTTGAAGTTGACTCAGGCATTGAGCAGCACCA
Organism: Sclerospora graminicola; assembly: GCA_001887855.2. NCBI lineage: Eukaryota > Oomycota > Peronosporomycetes > Peronosporales > Peronosporaceae > Sclerospora > Sclerospora graminicola. The sequence continues at coordinate 1,411 of MIQA02003327.1, read as the reverse complement.
TATCATTAGACCACTTAATCAAAAATAGACCAACAACTCAAATATCGATATAAACAGTATTTTTAATAGGGTAAAAGGTTTTTGACTGACTATGTGATAAAAGAGTAAGATTCTGATCAAAGACTGAGCAACCAACCAGAGAGCTTCATTATTTGACTTTCAAAGGATGCTGACTAATTAACCAACCTATAAAATAATGACGGTATCTACCATCCAAATAGTGGACGTATACTTTGAGGTCAAAATAACGTTAGTTGCATATTTGTACATACGGTATTAGTAGACTAGATAACTTGGCACCCAATGCACGGCGCATCAAAGCGACGTTCGACGTACGTCCGCCACCTCACTAGTGATCTGAATAGACACTGATACAAGCGCTAACTGCTGTGATATGAACAATAGATTGACGATACGGTGGTAGACAAATTGCTCATGAAATATCGCGTGGTACTGGCGCATCAGACGGTCAAGAACGCCACGACGATCAAGTCTTTGAATTCTGTAGCTAGTGGTTCGCGACGATCCAGTGTACCCGCAAAGGTGAAGCATCATTGTTAGATTGTGAGATGAGAAGAGAAGATGCTGACGATATGGTTTGTGGTATGGATTCTGCGAAGTTTAGACGAAACAGCGTGGATCGAAGGTCGATCATTCGTGAATATTGTGGTGAAGTGACCCAGAAAATTAACGGACTAATGATAGTGGACGCCCCCACCTGATTGGTTGAAATGTCGCCCTTAGCTGGATGCCCGGACCGATCAATAGGGGACGCGATCGGAGGGCCGCCGGATGTATCTACGAGCGGCCGGACGGCGCCAGGCCTGGAATCAGGCCGGACGAACGCGACGGAAGGCGTGGATAGTTGGGCTAGCGGGCTAAGCGGACGGGACGACCGCGGATGGCGGACGGCCGAGGGGCGGATTGTTGGCGGATTGGTTTGGAACGTATGCGCGATCGGGGGGTTAAAGGAGGATGAGTCTTCTAGTGGATGAAGGAGGCACCCGGATCGGATGAGAAGCTGCCAAGGAAGTGCTAGCGCCAGCGGCCAGGGAGCTCGGGTGGATGGCCATCCGGCCGAGCCGGCCTGGTACAATGTACCAGCCGGACTGGTTCCAGCTAGGTTCGGTGTACCGGTCGGGCTGGTATCATCTGGGGTTGGTGTACCGGCCAGGCGGATATACAAAAATCGGAGTTAACCGGGCTACTTCGGGTAAGACACATGACTGGTCAGCCGGGCTATTTGGGGTAGGTTACACAAAAGGGAGTATTGGATATAGGGATAAATCAGTATACGTTTCGCTTTCTTAGACACAAGTCGCTTTATTGGTTCACAGCAGAGGGCTAACAAGGTCCCCTCTTGCTGCTATTGGCTTGCCCGGGGAAGGTTAAAGTAACCCACCGGAAGTCC
>MIQA02003326.1:0-25305 GCA_001887855.2 Sclerospora graminicola | reverse complement strand
GCGTGCCCGGATCACTTGGTGACTCAGATATCACCGTATTCCTTTGATATGAAAAGATGTGAAAATTAAAGTTGAGGAATTTTTTCGGGTGCATTGGAGGAAGGCGTATCGCCTCTGATGCTGTCCATATCTAAAGGAAGCGATGATCGACCTGGTCTGGTGGAGTGCCAGGTCGAGATTAAAGCTTCAGTTCATACTGAAGCTGCCTATGCAGAATATGTGTCTGCAGCAATGGCTGAAGACAACGAAGACAATCCACCGACAGCTAATAAAGCAGTAGATGAATTCGTCTTACAGCGTCAAGCTGTAGTACACTATGTAAAGGATGCAGATGCTTCTTCTTTTGATATGCAGAAGCAACACGCAGATAAAAACGGAAGGAAAAACGCAAATTCCGTTCAAGAAGGTAAATTAGTTCTGTTATCTACAACTAATTTGCCTACACATGCAATTAGCAAGTTCCCTACACGGAAGTTGCTCCCTAAATTCATTGGACCCTTTAAGGGCCAAAGCGTTAAGGGGAATGTCTATACATTAGACATTACCGCGGCCATGCGCCTTCACCCAACGTTTTACATTAGGAGGCTCAAGTATCTCACGTCTACGTCTTCGGACGAGACGCATCCCCACGGCGAATCCTGTGCTTCTTCAAGTCTCCCAAAAGAGACTTGTAATCGGTTTCCAACCGATTGTGAGAAGTCCGGAGATTCTCAATCTCCGCCATTTGTCGATCAATTTCGACCAGCAAAAGATCATTCTTCTGCTGAAGTGCCACGTGAGCGCTCAGAATATCGCAAATCTCATCGCGAAGAGAGCGATATGGCCTCACAGAGTAACCCATATCGGTGCTCAGCTCGGAGCAGTGCCTCTCGAGCTTGCGGAGCTGTGAACCATGCTCCCCAACAACAACGCAGAGGGAATTTCCCACCCCCGCCGCCCCTGATTGATAATTAAGGGAATAAGCGTTATATTCTCGAGCGCTTGGTAGCGAAGCGCTCGATTCCCTATAAGAAAGATTATCTTACCGAGTACTTGGTACACTGGTTGGGGGTATTCCCAAGAGTTTGACTCTTGGGAACCGATTGAGGTTCTGAGGGCGGATGACCCTGACCTCCTGAAGGAGATTGAGAAGGATGCTTCTCCTCAAACACGTAAGAAGCAACAACACTAGGTGTTGATGGGTGCAAGGTATCAGCACTAGGTGCTGATATATTATGGGCATCAATGAGGCCCTTAACACTAGCGGGTCCTTTTCGCTAAGACGAGGAGCTCCCTTTGGACAACAAGGGCAAGCCATGTGAGAAGGAACTCCTCAAGAAATTCCTTCTTTAATGAAAGTAAAATGGATAAACTCCATTTTTCCTGAACGTGAACTTTGTTCACGTAATCGTCGGGACATTTGTTGTAGTTCTCAACAAAGGCGTTCCAACTTTGTGTCAGGGCGTCTTTGTCGACCCTGTTCTTACGCGACCCTTTTCGGTTCGTATAATAGCGAACCTGAAAAGAAAGGTTGATAAAGTACCGACATCTATCGTCGGTACTTCTATCAAAGTGACGATTGCGAATGTCTTCGCAATCATCAAGCGCGTTGATGTCAAACAACGGGTATTGACAGTCGCGCTTGGTGTGCCCGCCACTTCCGGGCATTAACGTCCATGCTGGGGTCCAAAATCCCACTTTGTACGGAACATGTGGTTCAGTACGACTAGACAAATCTGAAATAGCGCGAGCCCCTTCTGCACGTTGTTTCTTGGCAGGTGGAGCACCACCTGCCATCCCAAAGTCGTCGTCGCGACCAGGCGAGTGACGATGTTCAGGAGGATCTCTACGCTCCTTCTGCCACCGTATGACGGAATTGTCGCTGTCGTAATCGACAGCGTCGGAATCCACCTCGCCTTCACTACTCAGCGTAGGAATTCTAGCGAGCTTACGCTCGCTAGACCCCTTGCGGAAGACGGTAACGTCCTCACCCTCTTCTTCGGAGTTCTATGACTCTCCGAAGCCGGACGAACACTTCTTCGCCCCCCGCCAATCGGAGGTGAGAGCGTACTAGATGTCGCTAGCGCGACATCTTCTCGTCCCCTCGTAGACACTGCTTCCACAGCGTCTACTACGTGAGACAATGGGTCTCTCGGCTTCTTCTCCGACGCTACATTAGTAGCGTCGGCAGTCACTGTTGGCACCTCCGCATGTGATGCAGAGGTGGATGCTGCGTTAGCAGTTTCAGCAGCGCCCTTAAGAGCGCCCCGCGTGTCTGGACCATTAGATTCTTCTGATCGTTAATGGTTGTAACCAAAATATCGTTACGACCAACAAGTGCCACCATTCGATTGGCCAATATTACATAATATTATTGGCCAACCACCTTGAGTGGCGGGGGTGATGTAATGGGGTACCATTACATAAGTGATAAATATCACAGTTCAATTTCAGACTTGCTGTCTGAAATGCGAATATTGGATTATAAGTTATTATAATCCACCCTGAGAAAACAGATTCTGATACAAATATCGAATCTAGGAAGGGATCTAATAATAAGAGTATTATTAGATCAGTTTTATATTACAGGTTTGTATGATTAGTTTAGATTTAATTATAGTTATCAACTCTAAACCACTTATAATATATTCACTCTTAAACTTACCGTCTTATAGCTACGTGTCATAGTTATAAATTAATATATATAACTAGGACTATTTAATTAATTAGATAGTCCAGACCTAGTTTAATCTTACTTAAACTATAAAGAAACAAATTACATTTGTTTCTAACCAATTGCATGCTTCCTCACTTGCAATTCTAACAGTGTGAGCCTGTAACAGCTAGCCTGTTACACTAGAAGTCACCCCATGAGAAGCTTTATCAGCTCTGCAACAAGAGAATTGCATTACTATCACGGAAAAGACACTGAGTACCATCACTATTCCCAATCCAACTTTTAGAAGCTCGGAAGAGTTTAAAGAAGCAGTAGAATCCACTCTCCTCAAACAACAACAACCTGCAAAACCAGAGGAACACAATACGGACAAAATAGAGACTCCTGGAAAACAGCCGGCGAATAATCTAATCAATCAACATGCGAAGATGGATCCAGATGAGCCACCACAAGACAATAAGTTGAATACGGGTGTTACCCAGTCCATTTCTGATCAACATAGTAGCATTACTAAGTGGATCACAGTCAGTCGGGTTCGAAAACCGCATGAATCGACGGGGCGATCCATATCTGAGGCAATGAATCAGGATCAAACAACTTCTCAACCATCACCGAATATAGATCTTGGATCTAACCATAATGCCAATCAGGAACCAAAACCAAACAGGAAGGCTTCGGAGCCATATCGACCGATCCGGCGGAAAAAAAATTGGATAAGAAACTGGATAAATAATTAAAAGACTCGAAAGGAAATGAAACGTCAGGAAAGGTGAGCAAGCAACAATTGAATACCGACTTGCTAATCAATGAAAACCAGAGGAAAGACACGGTCAGCCGTCTCTTAAAGACAATAAAGGACAAACATGGAAAAGTACGCCCTTACAATGGAACCCAAAGACCAGGAGGAGTCGATGGCTAGATCAACCAAATAGATCAAGCAATTCAAGTCAGGGGTTACGGGAATTAACAACACCTTCCACGGATAATTGCCAGGTATACGCGGTCAGCCAAGAATTAATTGTGAGTCCACCACACTAGAGGGATTAGCCAAAGCTCTAAAAGAAGGAGCTTTGGCAAGAGCATCAGTAGACTTTGAAATTAAATTTCCGCGTGGCATACGCAAGTAGACACTATTGGGCTTGGGAAGTGGGTACAACAGAATTTCCTCGAATCACTTAAAGCATTTAAGGCGTAATTAACAGAATTTTCTTCCAGCGGGTCCGCTCTCGACGACGCTGTTCACAGTCTCGCCTGGGGAAGTAATGACACCCTATCCAGCATAAGCACAATGCTACAAAAGGAAATATATGTGTTTAGTCAAATCACGGAAAACGCGGCATGGGGAGTTTTGTGTTTTACACCGGAAATTCGAACAAAACAAAGTCGAAGTTATAAAATAAGCGGAGAATACCTTATTACGTTGGCTGATTGTGTATCGAGGGTACTCAAGAGACAGACAGACTTTCCTGTGGAAGTTGAGAAGTGGCCATTACTGTTACGGTTCAATAACGCACACTATTCAGCTTTTACAAATGGAGACCGAGTTAAAGAAGTAATTACTACTGAAAAACATGTTTGCGAGATGGAAAGTAGCGGCAATAGCAGCAGTGATGATGGCAGTGAAGATTTTGACGACGTCAAAGTATGTGAAAAGTCTACAAGGAAATTGACTGGCTCAGCGGCTCAACAGAAACCGAGCAAAATCCCGGGTAACCAAGATATTATAATGATTGAGGATAACAGAATACCCGTACAGATACTGCCAGTCAAGAGCTTATACTATCCTCTTGGCAGGAAAGCCAGATGACTATGTACGGAAATCACTCTCCCTGGGACCCAGAAACCTGGGTAGGTGATTTCGACGACATAATACAGCGTCTTCAGGGTCCAACATTTATCATGACCTAAAAGTGGAAATTGAACAAATTATACTGACTTACAACCCACGCACGTGCGGAATGCTGTACTATTTGACAGAGGCAGTCTATACCGGAGCAAGAACACTTATTAAAAATGGACACGGACCAACAATCAGAACGTGACTGGGTAATGCAGAAGTACCAAATCTCATTACCTATCCTAGCTCAATGGCATTCCAAATTTGGAGAAATTAACTTCAGTCATCAGAATATCTACAAATTTAGGCACACAACCCCTCCACAACAGAATACGCATCTTCTTTATCTGAGTAGTCATAAAACGGTAATGAGAGTAAACCACAAAATTGAGGACGATGCATGCGACAGGATACAGACAGGAACTCTCTACTAGGGTCAACAGAACCGCACAAACCAGTTCAGTAGGAATTAATGGATGATATCACAGAAATGATCAATGACTCTGGTGAGATACAACAACTCACCCTGCCGTGGTACCAATTATGGGATGCTCTTAAATATAATTAGGAACGAGTCACCAATATTGAGTTTCCGTTTGTTGAGTCGGCGACGTCAGTGTGAAAACGCGCAATCGAAATTGAAGGCAATCGATTACTACATTTGCCAAAAGATTGTCCAGGAGCGTATAATTTTTGGAAAGCTTAGATCCGGATCTGTTGGTTCTACTTACGGAGCCATGGCGCGAGCTGTGTTGGAATGGAATGATATCGCAAGGGAAACAGGGTGAAGTACCTGGAGTTCCAATCAACTGTTTTGTAGAATGGGAAGGCCGGCTTTCAAAATTATCTCACTAATCGTATCGGAAAGTGGTTATGAATAGTTCCCAAGAATGGGCAACATTAAAAAGAGCCAAATATGGACACATCCCATTAATTAAACTCTGCGCACCTAAGTTAACGGTTCCTCTAGCGAGATGCCTATTATGCGCACACTTACATGCCGGGGAGTTAGCTGTAATATTAGGGGAAGTATCACCCCATCGATTCGATACTCACGCTATTACAACGACACTTCCGAACACAATCAGTAGCGACACTCTACACACGGGAAGTACAAGATGTATTAGATGGAAAAGAAGATGCTTGGGTACATTTGGTGGAGTATCTTAAGACAACTCATGTTACAATACCTGCTCCGGCGGTAATGCTCCAGATGATACAGTGGATCGGATCAGATCCCACCGGTACTAAGGGCACCGCAGTACCTATGTACCAGGATGAGGGTTCCGGTACTGAGGGCACCGAAGTACCTCTGAACCAAGTGGGAGGTACCAGTACTGAGGGTACCGCGAATTCTGCGTACCAGGAAGATGGTACATGGGCACAACACTCCTACTTTGATTTATCACAATATGACGCATATGCGGCGTGTCAGCGCTTAAAAGATATGGAGTTTAGATCAACAAACCCAGCTACACTACGTGCAAATGAGTCATCCAACTTGCGAATTATTAGTCAAAATGTTCGAGGGTAAAAAACAGACATTGTCGCATGGTTGACAGCCTGGCGATCCTCAGTCACGATTTATCAACCACAAATAGTCCTGTTGCAGGAAACCCGCATCTCCTCCTCTGATGAGCGGGCAGACATTGTGAGTCAATGGGAGCGTCTATAGGAACATTATGATCTGGCAAACCGCTATCTTTGTGGAGTATCACAAACCAAAAGAAAGGAGGGGTGGCCATTTTATTACACCCTGCTTTAGCAGGGCAAATATCCCCATGGCGGAAGGACGCATGAACGAAACGGTTTATAGCAATCCAGTGGAATCATTGCGTAATTGTGAAAATATATGCACCGTCAGGTGATCCGATCCAACGAGACCATTTCTTCAAACGCATCTCAACCATTTTAGCGGTGATCCGAGCCCCACTAATACTAGCGGGAGGCTTTTATGCGTTGAATCGCCAGCGTTAGACCGGATAAGAGGAACCAGATCAGAAAAAACGGAAAGTAAAACCCTATCCACCCTAATTCGAACTGTAGGTTTACTTGATGCACGAGCTCTGACGGAATCAGCATTTTACGACGAAAAGTTGGAACCTGTCGGACACTTCACGTACTGGAGAGGTGTGCAGACTAGTAGACTCGACCGTTTTACCTATCAAAGGACATTACTAGCTGGTTCCAACACTTGATAGTGGGCTACCTATCAGGGGACATTACTAGCTGGTTCCAACAGTTGATAGTGGGTGCCACCCCAGTATATTCGGACCATGAGCAAGTGTTACTTATTCTGCGACAGCCAGGAGCAAGAGACACAAATGAGAAGAGATTACGGCCATCTTCAAAGTACCCATTTTATGGGTACAAAACCCCTTCTATAGCAAAATTCTTTAGTTCATTCCTCACTTAGAAACTGGGGGATCTGGTCAGGGGTAAAATCACTTGGGATCACTGGACAGCAGAGTGTCAAGATGGAATATACCATCCATCCAGAAAGCAGCAAGACGACGCAAAAGGAGAGTTAATGATTTTATAATAATCCCAAAGGAACGCCGGGTCACGAAACAAAATAACAAACGCTGATGCAATGAAACCTGGATGAGGAAGTGATACTTGCAATAAAGACACTCGAGGGAAGGAAAGCACCTGGACAGGACGGACTCGGAAACGACTTCTATAAGGATGTTCGTGATGAATTAGTGGGACCTCTGGTTCAACTTTATAATCAGTTACGTAACGGAACACCTCCACCTCCATCCTTTTTGAAAGCTATCGTGATCCCACTTAGGAAAAATGTGACTCGACAAATGCCCTTGACTATCGGCCGATTTCTTTGCTTCAAACAAGTTATAAGATCATTTCCAACATATTGGCTACACGACTTCAACCATTTTTGGGAAGACTTATTGGGGAAACCCAACAAATATTTGTTGCCGGAAGAAGAATGGAAAAAGCGGTGGCGTTTATGATGGCTACGATTAATAATAATACAAGCTCTCAGAAGATAGATCCAAGTCAGTAGGCTGGGATTTTTTATTTCTGGATTTCACAAAAGCATATGATTCACTGGGTCAAGATTATCTATTGGCGACTTAAAGTTATTTGGATTTTTGTCTGCGTTATTTCATTTAATGTCTGAGATACATTGTGGAATTATGGCGGAATTCTATGTTAACAAACAGAAATCGAATTCACTAATGGTGAAGTCCGGAATACGGCAAGGGTGTCTTTTGGCACCATTTTTATTCATTATTGCAGTGGAACCGCTCGCATTAGGGATAGAACAATCGTCACATTTGGAAGGTACTAATCCTCTCTCGGATTCACAGAGTGGAGTACACAATTTTTCCGCATTTGTTGACGATTCAACACTTTTCTTAATAAAGGCACAACAAGTATCGGCAGCACTAAAGTTGGTTCGACAATTTGGAATTCTCTCTGGTCTTAAAGTGCAACCGAATAAAAGCCGTTTTCTTTTTCTGGATCCAGAGGTACAGATAAAGGAATGGAAGGGTATTCCAGTCGTAAAATCACTGTTATATATCTGGGCTGTGATATCGGACATGCAAATATGATAAAAAAGAATTGGGCGGTACGTATTCGGAGAATTCTTCGGCGATTAGCAACGGCAACACAATGAGGTGTACCGCTAATCGATCGAGTTCTTCTGTTTAACTTGATTGGCGTTCCTGCAATTTTATTCACGGCGAAAGTTTTTCATCCTTCAGTGGAAATAATGCTACGCGTTAATTAAGATTCAAAATAACTTGATCTGGCAGAAATCAACTAAAGGTATAAATCCTGTCAGGCATAAGATATCTCCATGCCTACTATATACTCCCCAAGAAGCAGGAGGTTTTGGGATTCATTTCGTTACCAATTGCTATAAGGGTGCAAATGCTCAAAGGTGGTTAATCTCAGCAAACGATATATATCGAAGGGCATGGTTAGTCTGGAAGGAAATGGACTGCCCCACTACACAGGCGATGATCTCCTCGAAAAACGGATTCTGTGACAGCTCCATTCAAACAAGGACGCTGTATAGAGAGTCCATATCCTTGGCAACGAAAAAAAGGCAATGGTTAGACCCGGATCATGTTCAAACTCAAGAGCTTCAACACTACTTCGATCAACATTTACCGACTGTCATTAGAGAAGACAAGGAAGAAGAACTCTATAATGGCCCCGGGGCAGTTAGTCACCATTCACGTTGATATTGATGCAATACCTATCACGGATTTAGGTCACAGTAAATGGTTGATTTCTGGGGGTACTTCCAATGGGATGGGAATCCATGGATCAGAAACGAGCGAGTTGCCACTCTCGTGGCAAGGAAAATTCGACAGAATTCCTATACTAGTCATTTTTGCTCTTAGAATTCGTAGAAATTCCAGAAACGAGTTCTCGTGGCAGGTTTTATCACACACTACGACATCGCATACGTACGCTAAATTAAGATGGTGGTTGTGCGCTATTATAATAGCTTCTCCACGAGTAGAAGTGGGTCACTACATTGGAGAACTGCCTAACATCAAATTCTTTAGGGCTTCAGAAGTGTTTAACGAGTTCAAATGGAGACTGACAGCGCCCGGTGTGATTGAAGATCAAAATACCAATAATTTGGCCCAGACAGTGCGACTGAGACAGCAGCCCAATGGAATTCACTGGTTGGTACTACCAACTTAACACAGTAAGGCGAAAGAATGGAATGGCACTAGGAACAACGTCTTAATCATATACCCACATCCGCAAATGCATAGTTTCCCGTGGCCAATTGACGACGGGATAAGATCCATTTGGAGAATACCAGGCTTTCTCAGGAAATATTTCAAGAAGATCTATTATCGGGCCATGACATTGCAGTTACCAGTGACTATGAGAAAATGGGATGAACGAAGAAATAGAGATTCGCGGTGGACAGCAATCAACCACCCAAACAGATCTAAGAACAAGGGTACATTCTATCTGATTACCAAGTTTGGGTAATTTATGAAAAAACAACCATGTAATTAAACACTTTTTTCAGGAGGCGCCCTGAAGAAGAAAACTGTATACTCGACATGGACTGTACTAGCCACCGATCAGATGTGGCCCATATCATATGGGGATATAAAACAGCACAACGTTTCTGGAAACGACTTGTCGAGCATTGGACAGGTATTTCCACAAAATTGTCGAAATTGAGTCAATATCAAACAGCTATAGCGATGTGGTGAAGCGACTTCGGAATGAATTAACGGCCGGGTGTGAAAAGCACTTGGTCGAGGCTGCCTTCTGATTGGCGGAAATTGATGGTCAAATGCGCGGATGTAGGATGACAGCTGCCCGGGATGTTCAGGGGTACTCACAAGCGACGGATTGGTGCAAGGCATAGAATCAAGCTAGATGAGGGTGATCCGGAGGCTCAGAACCAGGTCAGCCAGAAGTTGGCAAGTCGGACCAGGTGGAGCTGGATGGCCGTCGATGGTGGTTATAGGGGGCCAAGGGGCGGATCGGCTAAGAGATGTACGTATGAAGGTCCCTGAAGAAGACCATGCCCCCGTAGAAGCCGGATGGAACGCCGAAGGTGGATGCGTGGCCGCTAAAGAGAAATCGGAGTCGGCGGCCAGGTCTTATCTAGGTCGAGGTGGATGGCTATCCAGGTTGAACAGGATATTTGGTGTACGGTACACAAAGGCTATCCAGGAGTGATCTCGAATTTTCACTGGTATTTGGTGGAGTGGGCTGTACGGCTGATTTCCACGGTAAGAATTGTGGGTTCAAATCCCACAATGGTCATGAAGTCGAATGTACTAAAATTGGTTAACTTGTGGACTGCTGTCACTTGGGTACATCCCCTGTACTTCGTGACCGGAAAGTTGAGTCATTTACGAAAATTCCGAGTAGCCCGCAGGTGTATCATTGAAAATCGAGTAAGTGCGATGACCTCTGAAAACCGATCACTTCGGTGGTCACAACTCTGTCAGCAACCGCACTAGAGTCCTCGCTGAGAAGTACCACCACCGCTGTTCAGAACGTTCCCGCTGGGAAGGAGAGGTCCCTTGTGGAAGAGGGGGTTGTTGATGTGAAGCAAGAGTTGATGCGGGATGTCAAGGGGCGTCATACGGAGTAAATTGTTGCCGATACCGTTGTGTTGCCGATATCGTTGAAAGAGCCGGGATTTCAACGCGGTGTTGGGACTCGAAAAAATTGGAGCTGCCTTTTCCACAGAAGCTTCCCCGGTAAATATTTTGACGGAGAAAGAGGGATAAATTCAATCGGGCGATAGATCACCGACGACGAGAACCCTGTGGGCATCGAGCGAGAAAAAGGTGTACGTTCATTGGGGAACGGGGGCGCCAACTACGTGGACGCGTGTACAAAATCGGGTTTGACACGTGGGCATATGGACAAATGTTTGGGTTTGATCCAAAGTAGATTCCAAAAAAGACTGGTGTACTGAGGTGTCAACCTGAAGATTTCGAAAACGGGGGGAGCCGGCTACAGAGGCGTTCAAACATGTGTTGAGCTTGAACAGTCAGTGCTGGTACGGGGTGTATTGAGCCCGTTGATGTTCAACGAAACCCCCCGCATTCGCCATGGTGCATTAGGCACAATCGGAATAGGTGGAGGACATGGCATCATTGTCCGAAAGAGGTGTTACATCCTCGGGTTGATTGTCGATAACCATCTCCAAGGCGAAACGCATGTCATCAATCATGAAATCCTTATATGCGGAGCCCAGTTCCGATGCACACAGAGTTGCGAGCGTTTCGTCGGACCAAAGAAGGAAGTTGGCGTACTGAAGGCATGTTATTGGGGTGTCACCGCAGATTGCCAGGACTTTTACAGGATCGTTGTAAATTGCCGGAAGTTGAGTGAGGAAGAAAAGATCCAGTTTTGTACAGGCCAAAGCCACTTCGCGAGCCGTGTCATCTATAATATGATCTTCCAAAATCGTAGGGGCGAATCCTTGTAGTCCTCTCTGACACGGTCCATGAGGTGAAGACTAGTTCCGTGGGTTTGTGATGGCTTCCCACTATAAAGTCGTGAAAGTGCATGGTCGAGGATAATAAATTCACGTCGGAAGTGGACACGTGTATAAGCGCATGCGCATGGCTGGGCCGCGATGGCGGCTTAACGGTCTTCTGGGTGTCCAGCAGCCGTCAATTTTCTGGACGCTTTCTTTGCACGACGACGATACTCAGAACGCTTAAGCGCGTTTGCCTTAGGATGAAGAATCGAGCGAGCCAAAATCAATTCACCCACCGGGGTTGATAAAGACACCGGCTTGCACGCAATGGTAGTCGAATCGGCTCGGGCGATACAATCAGCATCACCTGCTGTGGCATCGTCATCGTCGTGATACCCGAAAGCCAACTCGAAGGCAGTTGGTGTAATTGAGAAGCCGAAAATGAGACGCCCGTCATGAGCCGAGGGTGTAGGGGTCACTTCCACCTCTTCGTCTGTAATCGGAGGGGATGTGATATGGCACATCGCTCGTCGACCAATTTTGATCCAGTCCTGAATCAAAGCGGTAGGCTCCGGTCGTTCTAGAATGAGATCACCTTCTCTAGTTGCAGGGGTTGGTGAGTTGTTTTTCAAAAAAAGAGTGAGTGGGTGGTTGGGAAATCTGATTTTTCGACTGCGGTTTATCTTGTGCAGAGCGCCTCTGTTGTTTACTGACATGCGCCTTACTAAGATGGACGGAGGAACCATCTTGTTCAGTGCTCGCTTCTTATACTGGACATAAACTGGGTTATCAAACACGTTGAAATGGATCTCGCGAAGAGGTACTACATCTACTAAAAGTTGATCAGGAAAATCGGTACTTGGGAACCAGATCGTGCAGTCCGAGGCATTAGCGTTCCTGCTTGATGTGTGGGAGCAATAACTGGCTGGATCCCCAAGCTGACAAAATAGTCGTAGATGACATCGTCGTCCAGCTCCGATGAAACCCTAGTTAGGTCAACATAGTACAAACGCTCGTAGACGTTGTACGTATTGATAACAAATTGCTGTCCCATACAGGAAATAGCCGTCCCACCTAGCTTGATTGCAATATCACGGTTCGTGCATGTGAAGCGAATCCCATGCCCTCGGACACAAACAAAATCACAGAGGCTATTGAGAGCAGAGTCCCAAAGGCTGTCTGGGATTCCCGGTTAATCGAGTGCAGAATATCGTCAATTCCAAACGTACCCGCTATACGGGGAGCAGGGATAAACACCGTAAACTTGTCCGGAGCCGCCATTCGAGCACGCTGCACCTCTTGGAGAGCAATCATGCGGAGTTCTTGCGCCGAAGGATTTTTGGCTACAGCGGCATCATGTCCGTAGGAACATAGCGGGAAAGCCGCCCGTGTGTGGCGTGATATTCCTGACGAGGATCAGCAGGGTGGGATGGGATGCAGCTGTGGACGCAGGTGCGGTTGGTGAATGCGAAGGGATTGCCATCCGATCGATTGGATAAGAAAGGTCGGTTGACGCGGTCGGAAGGGTCGTTAGTAGGGCAAGAAAGGTCGGTTGACGCGGTCGGAAGGGTCGTTTGTAGTAGGGGCTTCAAAAAAAGGGGTTTTGAGAGCAGAGTGAATGTCACTTGTGCTCGACGAGGCAAATTCGAAAGGATATCCAGGTTGAGCTGACCGCGCTATTTTAGGTAAGGCACATAACTATCCAGCCAGGTTATTTTGGGTAGGTTACACAAAAGGTTGTATTGGATCTAGGAATAGAATTAGTATACGTTTCGCTTTCTAAGACGCAAGTCATTTCGTTGGTTCACAGCAGAGGGCTAACAAGGCCCCCTCTTGCTGCTATTGGTTTACCCGGGGAAGGTTATGAGGCACCCACCGGAAGTCCCCTGACCAGGAGTCGTCGTGAAACCTATACTCAACTCAAGTCGCCCGTGTTTTGAACACGGTTTATCTCTATTGGAAAGTGTGGTAACATTTTGGCCTACTATGGATGATTGTGGAGCATTATTTTGATTCCGTATTTACACATAAGATTGTATTTACCCCATTAATTTCTCTGGCCGATCGATTATTCTCGGTCCAGCTTTTGCGGTATACAAAATTCAAGTGTAACGCCAATCCTGCTCCCCGGTGAAGATTTCCGCCCAGGAGCAACCTAGTCCTAACCCTCATCTCCCTATTTTACGGACTTTTAACTTTTCGCCCTGGTGTCCACCAAGAAAACGTAGCCGCCAGTGCTGACGGGTACACATGGTGAGCTTTACAAACATGGATCATTCAAGCCGTCACAACCAAGGTGATGGGAGTGACCGATCCAGCCAGCTGGATGCTGGCTCGGACCAAGACCTGGATGGACGGAGTACCCCTCCAAAAGTCAGTCATCTGGGCCCCCGTGGGTGTTCGCATCTCAGAAGGAATTTCTGAGAGCGACTACACCACAGTGACGTGAGAATCACCAGACATTTCACCAGTTTTCAAAAGCCAATGAGTGATAAATTTAGCCTCACTCTACATGATTACTAAGACCAAATAAGATGTATTCGGCGGGGAGTGACCGGAATAGCGCAGGTATGGTTATGGCAACTCCGTAATCGGAAAATATTCAAAGGTAAAGCGTTACGTCAGCAGGATCATACGGACTTCATATGGAATCAATGTAGGAACCAGATCCAAGAAGTGGCTACATTTGAAAACAGCAGATCCAGTTGTAGAGACGACTGACTACGGTTACAGTTATGTTTGCTATGCTTCTTCATCATTATCCCAACACCATCACCACCGATGATGCCGCGTCATAACACCTTCGCCGCAACTAATCTAGGCCAGTGGTTTGAACCCGAGTTATTGACAAGGGTACAAAAGTTCAATAGCTAAGACGAAATGGACTAGCTTTATTATTAGTAGTAGTATTATTTCTTCTTTCTAATTTCCTCTTTATGAGTGCTATCATATTGCTTTTGCTTAATGAGACGTGTCTCTCTTGTTTTTAGGTAGTTGCGTCTTTGCGCTGGTTTAATAGTTTCTTTATTGGTTTGGTTGAATAGGTCACATTATACTTTACTTTCTTTATTGGCTCAGGAGTCTTTTATATATTATAAACTTTATATATCAGGATCAAAAAATAAATATTGAAAATGAGAGGTAATTTTATTACTCTTATATCGTGCCAAAAAGGCTCCACTTGAATTTTAGTGGGATACGATATAGAGTCGCCAACAGGTGACATCAACATCGCGGCGCCATCAGAGAGATACTTCCGGTACGAATAATCTAATCAAAGAGATGCACGATAGCTTCACCAAACGAAAGGGTATATACCGTAATAGACATGTTATAGATAACACAAATGTGCAGTAGAAACCACCTCAATAAGAGACTGTTAGTTAAGATAAGTTCACTTTCATAACCTCTCAACACAGATAATGAGTAGTATTATAATTTTCAAACGACAAAATTTTATGGGGAATATTCCAAAAGCTTTTTAAATACACGGTCATAATTGATCTCCTCTCTAAAACGACAACCCGTACTTTATTGAGTGAACTCAAAAATGATCCAAATAGAGGGATGTTACTTGTAGCAAGTTTGATACCGCAAAAGTCTGATAAATTTGGCATGCTGAAAAGTTTGTGTGGTGTAGTCGCTCTCAGAAAATTTTCCTGAGACGCGAACACCCACGGGGGTCCCAGACGACTGACTATCGGAGGGGGCACTCCGTCCATCCGAGTCATGATCCGATCCGGCATCCGGCCGGCTGGATCGGTCACTTCCATCCGCTTGATCGTGACTACTCGGATGTTGCATGTTGAAAGCTCACCTTGTGTACCCGTCAGTACTGGGTGGTTTGCTCTCCTGGTGGACCCTAGGGCGAAAAGTGTAAATCCGTCCAATAGGGAGATGAGGGTTAGGACTAGGGGTAGCTCCTGGGCGGAAATCGTCACCGGGGAGCTCGTCTGGCAATACACTTGAACTTTGTATAGTGCCGGCTGGGCCGAGAATAGTCGATCGGCCAGCTAAACCAATAACAATGAAGGGCGAATCCAAATGTGTATGTAAGGTAGATATAACTCCACACTCTTCCACAGAAGGCCAAAATGTCACCACTTCCCAATACTTAATACCGTGTTCAAAACACGGGCGACTTGAGGTGAGTATACGAAGACGCCGCGACTCCCGGTCAGGGGACTTCCGGTGGGTTAACTTAACCTTCCCCGGGCAAACCAATAGCAGCAAGAGGGGACCTTGTTAGCCCTCTGCTGTGAACCAATGAAAGCGACTTGTGTCTAAGAAAGCGAAACGTATACTGATTTATCCTATATCCAATACTCCCTTTTGTGTAACCTACCCCAAATAACCCGGCTGACCAGTCATGTGCCTTACCCGAAGTAGCCCGGTTAACTCCGACTTTGTGTACCCGCCTGGCCGGTACACCGAACCCAGCTGGTACCAGTCCGGCTGGTACATTGTACCCGGCCGGCTCGGCCGGATGGCCACCCATCCGAGCCCCTTGGCCGCTGGCGCTAGCAATTCCTTGGCAGCTTCTCATCCGATCCGGGTGCCTCCTTCATCCACTAGAACACTCATCTTCCTTCAGGCTCCTTTCACTCATACTTTCCAAACAATCCGCCACCAATCTGCCACTCGGCCGTCCAACGTCCGCGGTCTTCCCGTCCGCTTAGCCCGCCAGTCCAACTATCCACGCTCTTTGTCACGTTCGTCCGGCCTGATTCCAAGCCTGGCGCCGTCCGGCCGCTTGTAGGTATGCTCGGCGGCGGCTATCCGGTGCCCACGCCCTTGGTCCGTATTTCTGCCAATCAGAATGCGCCCTTTGGAAAGTACTTCATATTAATTCATAAGTCACTTTACCACAGCCGCCCCTGAGTCGCGTCACGGCCGCACAACGGTTGAGGCACGATCTCACCCGAACCCAATTGATCTGATACTGCTCATCCATGCCTCGCTTTGGTACGTCGTCCCACTAATTTATAGCGATTTTCGTGAAGCCGGTCGGTCTCCCGGCCGCTGGCAATCCCGTCCACAGATGTTGACTTTATCTTGATTTATTTCCAGTTTTGCAAATCGACAAGGACAACGTTTGTCGTCTCGTTCTCGTGGACGACGACGCGCCCGCCAGCGGGGTGGAAGTCGCAAAACCGCCGAAATCGTCCCGTACTCCTGATCTGGTGCTATCGACCGCCGACGCTGAGACTGCGCTCCGCGTTCACGGCCAGGCTTGCGGCGACCGGGACGGATTGAAGGCCGCCGTCTCTTCCCTTCGGGCGGAGCTTCAATCCTGTCGGGCTGACTATGACGTTCTGTCGCAGAGATTCAAAACCTTTTGTGCGATGCTGGACCGCGTGGACCCCCGGATCGCTGAGCTGAAACTCAGTCGTCAACACGCGGAGGACGAAGTAACCCGCCTCAGGGCAATTGTGGGTCAGCTTACGGACGCTCTACAACGAGCCACCGCGCCATCCGCCTCCATCTCCGAAACGGCGGGGATGGAGAAAAGGCTGGAGACGTTGACCGCCCAAGTGGATAGCTTGGAGCACATCCAGGCTGACTTGGTCCGACAACTCGCCGCTGCCAACCGCCGGGCCGATGAAGCTGCCGTTCGGGGTCCATCTCCGGAAACAATTGACCTTCAGAAACAGGTGACCGATCTCGAGCGTCAAGTCGCCATCCTGACGGAAGAGCGAAACCGTCTCCGCATGCTGGAAGACGTCGTCGAGCCCCTCCGGACTGCCAATCGGGAATTGGTCCACAGATCGAAACTTCAGCGTAAGTGCCTCTTCTCCTCTTGTGTTGTGACCCAGTCGCTTACAGTCTCTATGTCCTTGTCGCTCCGCAGTCCAACAGCTGGAACAGCTGAAGCAGCAGTCCGCTAAAATCCCTGACATGTCCCGAGAACTTTCGCACCTTCGTACCCGACTCCGCCAGGTGTCCCAAGACTTAGATAAAGTGCGGGACAACCGAAACCACTTGCGCGACTCCCACGCCCAGGCCCTCCGCCAAATCTCGGATCTGGAGCAGCAGCTGCAGGAAACTACTTCCCGGCAACAGGAGTTGCGGTCTGAGCTCTACCAGGCCCGTCAAGAAAATTCCGACGCCCATGCCATACTGGCTCGGGCGGACCGTGTTTGCCATACCATGCTGGATAAAGAGGATCGCTTTAGGTCCTTGTTGTGTGAACTTCAAGACCAGCTCGAAACGACTCGAAGCCAGGCCGCTCCTCTTTTGCAAGCTCCTCTTAATGTACGGGAATCCGTCTTGTCTGTCTTGGGGATGGTGGATCAGTGGAAAACTTCTCCGCCGAAATCATCCCAGTTGCCCGCTGCAGCAGAGTCGGAACCTGAGGAACTTCCTGCCGGCCCTAAATCGCCCCTTGCCGGTTCAGACTCTTCGTCCGCCTCGGTAGGATCGGGGGGCCAAAAACGTCCAGCCAGCTCTAGCCCTCCCTTGGCCGGTGCTGACCCGCCCAAACGGAGGAAGAAGAGCGAATCCCCACCCTCGCGCCAATGTCCTCCGGGCAAGTTGGACAGCGAGGGAGAACTCGGGTCGGAAAGCGATGACAGCTTGTTTGCTAGGCGGTCCGCTGCTGCATCTCCCCCTTTCACACCAGGTAGAACCGGCCTCACTCCTGGTTCATCCTCTATCTCTGAAGAGGACTCGGAATCCGGTCCGGCCGCGTCGCCATCCAGGTCAGCGGCCGCGCCTCCATCCGGGTCAGCGGTCACGTTGCCATTCAGCGGCCACGTCGCCATCCGGGTTAGCGGCCACGTCGCCATCCGGCTCGGCAGCCGCTTCGCCATCCGGCACCCGGATCAGCCCTCCGTCTGCTTCTTCCTCGGACTCGGAGCCGTCTTCCCCTTCGTGCATCTATGATGATGACGAAGAAGACGAGGATTACGATGACCAGCAAGTATGTGTCGCGTTATCCCGCTCTCGCGCGGATACCCGTCGCCGCCCTTCCAGTTCCGGTGGGCGAACGACGGGTCAAATGGAACCCGATCAGAATATCGATCTGCAGACTCCGCCGCTGGCAGGTTTTGGCTCCGGGGAACATGAGCCGCCTGATCCATCCTTGCCTCCCGGTACTGTCGACACCCCGGCCGCTCAGGTCGCCCGTACCTCGAGTTCCAACGGAGTGGCCGAGGAGAAAGTGGAAGACAACGACGAGGACATCCCTGATCAGTGGTTGACTCCTCCCGACCTGAGTGATCCAGAAGCACCTCTCTCCCAGACTCCGGCCAAAACCCGGCGATCAGCTCCGGCCGGGCCACGTCCCAAATGTCGACCCCACCGGCCGGCGGCCAAACCCAAGATCCGGAAAAGCACTCTACCCCCTGCGCCCTCTTTTCCTAAACTTCCGCTTCTGTGGTTACCGGGCGGGCGCTTCCCCAGTGGGGCGGATCGGTCCGCCATCCTACCTTGGCCAGTCGAGCAGCTGAGAAATATAAGTCTCGCTGATATCTCCAGTTCTGAGCTCGCTCACTCCCTATCCCGTCCACCTCTCTGGTTGTTCCCTCGATCCCGCAAGACGCCTTCATTAACGACTTGGCGCCCCGACCTGATGGGGTCGGGCGCCATCGACGCACTCATGAAGACCAAACCTTGGAAAATCCTGGACACTAAGATGCCGGATATGGGAATTCGTCCAACCCATGGTTCACGGAATTCAAGGCGAGATTCCAGGATTTCGCTGTGGCTCATTGCTTGGGCCATATGGGAGTCTACCCACCTCCTGTACATCTCGGCAGAGGACAAGCGAGTGGACGAATCTCTCCGCAAGTACTCCCTTGCCCGGAAGAATCGTCGGGGGCGAGCTTCCGAGGCGTGGGTCCGTTTATGTACGTTTATCATGGAGGGTATCCGGGATGGTTACTGTGACTTGGACCTGTTTCTCTTCCCGTTCATGCTCCATCTACCGAACCGTAGGTGCGGAAATGCAGCGGAAGGAGGGACGTGGTACCCAGGCCTGGGTGCGCGGGATCAGACTACCTCCCTTTCCGAATCTCTGGAGGCCATTGACCAGCAAGATCCTTGGCGCAATCAGTACCGCAAACGGCCCTCCGACCACCCTGGACTTCGAGTGACTCGGCTCCACGGCAAGTACAGTCATCCACAGGGATGAGCAATCGGGCTTACTTTAATTCTTTTATTTCTCTCGTTTCTCTTTCAATATATCCATCCGTTCCTCTTTCGTTCCCACTCCAAGCATTTACTTTTGACTACTAACCGTGGTTAGTCTCGTCCAGCCCGCTTGGGGGTCCGCCTAGAGGGACCTTTTATTGCCGCAGGGCATCTCTTGGTCCGATCGGGTGTGAACGTCCTGTTCCCAGTCACGGTCGCCATATTCCTCTTCCACGGGACGGCTGGATCCGGGCGAGTGGTTCTCGTATCTAGCGGCCGGTTTAATTATCTCCGATAGCCTGTTCATCTCCGCCAATCCGTCCAACAACCCTGGATCTGAAACGGTGAGACCGATCTGATCTCGCATGGCCAAGGTGGCCAGATGGTCTGCGCTGTTATTCCACTCTCGTTTGACGTGTAGCAATTCGTGCTCCGGCCATCTCCGCAAGGCGGACATAACCCGATCATTCAACAATCTCAGCCGGGGCGCCTTGCAATCTATCTCTCCTGTGATTTGCCGGATCACCAGATTGGAATCACCACATATGATGATCCGCCCCTGTGTCCGGCCAGCCAACAGATCTAGGCAAAGTAACAGCCCTCTGTACTCCGCTTCGTTCACCGTTATGCCAGGCGTGAAATCCGAGGCGGCCGCGACCACTTTCCATTCGGGCAACTTCCACACAATAGCGCTATAGGCCCCGACCCCCTTCTTTACACTCGCCGACCCGTCAAAACTCAAAACCATTAATTCCTCCGTGGGTCCCACTGTTGGCGGCGGTAATACGATGGTTTGTCGAGGCTGCTTCCGAGGCGCGATCGCTATCAGTGCTTCCTCCACTTCTGCCCTTGGGGTAATGCTGGCAGCCAGTGTGCCCAGTATTTCCTCTTCTCCCTTAGTACACTTAATCACTTCGAGGGACCACTGAGACAGCAGAGCCGCCCATCTACCCAGCCGGCCGTCAATTCCATTCGCCGTCAGGAGCCACGATAGGGTCGACCGTCTAGATAGTACCTTGATAGGCCGAGACACCAACATAGTATAACACACATCCAAGATCCGCAATAAAGCCAAAACTTCTTTATCCACCAATCCGTAATTAACTTCATTAGCCTTCAGGGTCCGGCTGGTGAATGTCACGGGACAGTACACTCCGTCATGATCTTGAACGAGGGCGGCCGAGATGGCCCATTTGTTAGCGTAGATGATGACCACTGGAATCTTATTCACATCGAAATGTTTCAGGACCGGTGTAGTCGCCATCTTCGCCTTTAACATACCAAAGGCCACCATCGCTCGGGTCATGTGGTCGTCCGGGCCGGCCGCCTGTCGGGGCAAAAAAGGGCGCCTTCTCATTGGCCGAAATAGCTGACAAGGGCGGCATCTCATTGGCTGATATTGCCGGCCCGGCTCGCGTCTCCGCTTGCCTATCCTGCTCTCTCAGCTTATGGTAATCCACCTCCCGTAATTCATACAAAACCGCCGCATAGACTGCGAAATCCTTGATGAACCGACCGTAATAATTCAGGCTGCCCAAAAAGGATTGCATAGCCTTTAGGGATCACGGGAAAGGCAGATTACTCAAGGACTCCAAATCCTTCGGATTAGCCTCCAATCCGGCAATCGAAACTTGATGACCCAAATAGGTCACCTTAGTCTTTCCCCAGAAACTCTTAACCACACTAATCGAAAGATTCCACTTTTCACACGTAACCATCAGTTTCTCCACTTTGTCACACAATAAATCCCAGGTAGTTGCCGTAACGAGAATGTCATCAATGTAGGACCGCCGCCCCAAAACTGAAGGTTTTGGGTCGGGGTCCGGGTCACCTTCGGCAAACACATCCCCGACCAGAGCCGGATCTTGATCCGCCTTGATCTTGAAGTGTCCGTACAGCGCGTTATCTATCAGCCGTTGATAAATCTGCGGGCATTCTTCAGACCGAACGGCATCCGGTTCCACTCGAACAACCCGAAGGGCGTCACGAACGCAGAGATCCCCCGTGCACGATCGGTCATAGAGACCACCCAGAATCCGCTGGCCATGTCCAATGAGCAATACCACAAAACTTTATCCAAGTCCTCCAGCAAATCATTTATCAACGGCATCGGGTAAACCATCATCTTAGTCAGCCGGTTCACCAGCCGGTAGTCAATACACAACCTTATATCCACCCCATTCTTCTTGATAATGATTACAATGGGCGAAGCCCATGGCGAGGTGGACGGCTGAATTATCTTGGTGGCCAGCAAACCCTTGATAAGCTCTGACAGCTTTTCCCGATACTGGGGGGCGACTCTTCGGCATCTTTGTGCAACCGGCTTGGCGCCTCCCACATCAATGTCACATACCGCCCCATGGGCGGCCGGAGGGAGTGCGTTTCCTGGTCCGATCAGCAGATGTCGTCTTTTCCATATAATATCCTTCAATCTGCCGATCTCTTCCGGGGTGTTCCCATCCGGGTCTCCCACTTGTAGATCGTCAATGGTAACCGCTGGGGGGCAGGGAGTTACCTCAGGTAGCACCGCCATCTGATCCTCCAGCCTTCAACATTTATCTCGCCCCCTTCATGAATGCAGACTTGGTCAGCTTCGACTACTTCGGGATTCTGATTAGCCGGGGTCGATCCGCCTTCGGCTATTTCCGACTTTTGATCGGCCGGCTGGGTCGATCCGCCTTTGGCTATTTCCGAATTTTGATCGGCCGGCTGGGTCGATCCGCCTTCACCTCGGTCGTCAAACCATCCGCCATCGGGGTTGACCGCATATGTAACTCTGCTTTGTCCTTTCTCCTGATTCTGTCGTTCGTCCGTCTTCCTCTGGGTGGGCAAAACCAGTTCCGCGATCGGGGCATAGTCTCGGCCAATATGTTCAGCCGGATCCGGCGACGGCCGGCTCCGCGTCAATATTTTAGAAGGGGTCCGGTACTCGGGTTTAGCCACCATCGGCGTCTGGTCCTCTTCCAATTCTTCCTCTTCGCTGACCAGATCGGTGGTTGCCTGAAAAGCCAGGTTTTGCCACTCGATGTAGCGTCTTGAGCCAATAGTGACATAGCCCGGCCGGCGGGGCACCTTGTCCTCGGCCAGCCACATTCCAATGATCACGTCTTTATGCAAGGTGAGGGGCCTTTCCGAGATGTTGGTCACGCTTATAGAGTTGAGATGACCACCCCCTTTAACAAACGAGGGTACCCAGCACTCGCCCCTTGTCAGCCATAACTTACTCCGCTTGTCGTGTGGTCGTAGCATTACTTCCACCGCTTTTCCCACTTGCGCCGTTACAAACTGACCTAACTTGAGGAACTGGACGTGGGCACCATATAAGGGCCGCCGGCCGGCCAGCTGGATCTGTACCTCATCCGGCAACGTCAATGTTCCCTGCGATAAATCCAGTCGTATGCTGGCTGGGACCATAAAGTCCATCCCCAGAATTGCATCCTGCCCGGCCAGCTTGCCTACCCAGGCGGTAAAGTAATACACCAAAGACCCAGCTAACGTAATCTTAACTCTTGTCCTTCCTTGGGTCATGTATGAACTTTCTCCAATGCCGATACATTCCTGCCGCTTCGTCTCGTCTATTTCACACCCCACCTTACGAGCAAAGGTGGTGTCCACGATAGACACTTCCGCGCCAGAGTCGAACAGCATGGTAGCTTTCTGGTTATTGATTTTGCCATCCGCCTTGGCCTGCTTGAACCATTTATCCGGCGAATGATATTTTCAATAACCTCGCGACTCGCCGGGTAACAGGTTCAATTCCATGCGCACTTTAGACCGGGAATACTCATCCGTCCGTATACTGCTCACCAGGTAGGGGTCAGCCGTGCTGGCCGGGGACCGGATGACGTAATCGTCAAACTTACATGTATTGTCGGTTATGCTTTGCTTTGCTTCTTGATTATCCTTCTTACCGACATATGCATAGATACTAACTCTAGACCGCTGGTCTCGAACCAGATTTCAACCTGGCGAGCGATCTAGTTTAACATCTTTTCCACTCCGGGGGGCAGCATTCCAGCATGCTTGGTCGGGACGTACCACTTCTTCATCTGGTTGTAGAATTCTTCAGTTGGGCACAGTCCCGCCTCGTGCACCTCCCCGCAAGTCTTACACGTAAGCAGGCAGTGTTCCGCCGGATGTCCCTTCCTCTCGCACTTCTTGCAGGTCAGCCGCTTCCAACAGCTCCGGTCGTCATGCTTGATGGACCCACAGTGGGTGCACTTGCGCCTGGGGTAATCCTGGTCAGTTCGAGCCGGAAAACTCTTCGACTGACCGGACCCGGCTGGCAGCCTGGACGGCTGACTGGCTTCTGCCGAGAAAAGGTACCGATACTGTTCCTCCTCAGACTCGCCCCCAGATCGCTGATACTCCTCTTCCGAGCTGGTCGCGTCTGACTCTCGGGCGACCATGCGGACGGCTCGGGCCGTCCTGGTAGATGGCGGCCGGCCTTCTTGATCCGCGTTAAAACGGGACTTGAAACGGCCGGTTCCAACTGCCGCCTTGGGGCCTCGCTTCTTCGCTCTTAGGTAGGTGCGCAACGTCAATTCCAGCTCCGTGGTGTTCTTCAATCGCAGTAACGCCAGCTGGTCTGCCAGCTCCCGATCGTCCAACGTGCTGATGAAATGCTCCACATGTTCACGAGCGGCTTCCGACCGGCTGGCATCTTCTTTAACCGGGATATCCGCCCTTATGCCAGCGACATTTAAGCGATGGAGATACTCCAGGGGGGTCTCATCCGCCCGCTTCTTGGTGTGGAAATATTGACGCGCCGCCGATGTTCCAGATCCACAGTATTGTTCTTCGAACGCACCGGCCAATCCCCTCCAGTTTTCTCGGATTTCCCGGCTGAGCTGTTGGATCCAGTTTTTCGCTGGACCTTTCATCAAATCCCCAAAGATCAGGCATTTCTCATAGTCCGACGTCCGGTCTCTGAGAAATGCCGACTTCGTCTTGCTCAGCCATCCTCGGGCTTGGTCCTCGTCCGTGTCGCGTCCGGTGAAGTCTTTCAGCTCGGACGTGGCCGACATTCGCACCCTCGTGATCGCTCCCGAATCCGCGTCAAACGCTTGGGCCGAGGCCATGTGGGCTCGGCGGGCCATCCCCAGATCCAGGTCATCCGGATCGTAATGGTACTTGGCCGACTTGACGGATTCCATATCCACGTCGCTGAGAGACAGCTTCCTATTCGTTGGCCGACGTCCGGTCCGGCGACCTGTCTGGCGGCTCGGCGGGGCGGCCTGGGGTTCACTCTGCTTGGACTGCACCGACTCCATGTCTTCGTCACTCGGCTCCTTCGAATAGTACTGAACTGGCTCGGAGGCCTGAGTTCCACGACGAGCCGGCTGGTCCGGTGACTTCGGGCTGCCGCGGCTGGCGCTCAGCCGACGTTGCTCTTCCAAGTATCGCTCCATCATCGCCGAAAACATGTTTTGCAGGTGATCCGGCACCTGAAGGCTCTCCTGGGGGGCGGATTGAGGGGCGACTTGAGGGGCGGCCGGGCTGCCAGATCGACATTCCTTTTTGATCCGCCCATCCGCGTCTTCGTCTTCCTCCTTCGGTTCTGGATCCGCCGTCGCCGTCCGCCAGGCCTGTACACTGTACTGGCTGGCGTTCTTCCGCTCAAACGTACCCGGATCCTCACGTCCTCCAAGCCTCATGGCCGTCGCCACACGCGCTTCTCCTCTTGGGCCAAGCGTCATGCGGGTGATACCCACCGATGAA
>MIQA02003324.1:0-39603 GCA_001887855.2 Sclerospora graminicola | reverse complement strand
TGTCTAATCACTTGATTGGAGTTGTCACATATAATAATTATAATAATTCGACCCTGTGTCCGGCCGACCAGCAAGTCAAAACATAGCAACAGCCCTCGGTACTCAGCTTCATTTACTGTTATACGTGGCGTGAAATCGGAAGCGGCAGCAACCACTTCCCACTCGGGCAGCTTCCACAAGATGACACTATAAGCTCCCACTCCCTTCTTGACACTGGCTGACCCAACCAAACTCAACACCATTAACTCTTCTGCTGAACCGACAGTTGGTGGCGGGAGTGTTATCTACTACCATGGCTGCTTCCGGGGTGCTTTTGCTATCAAATAGCTCTGCTGTTGGCTTGGTGCTGACCGCTAATGTCCCCCTTGTCTCTTCTTCTCCTTTAATACTTTTTATCGCTTTCAGCGACCCTGGACAATAGGGAGCACACGCGCAGCCGACCATCCAAGCGAGAGTAGCTAAGCGCAAAAAGGGTCGACGCCGTTAGATAACAACTTATCTTCCCGAGACACCAGTATCGTATAACATACATCCAGGATTCGTGACAAAGCCAGAAAATCCTTGTCCACCCGCCTGTAATTCACCTTATTTGTTTTCAGAGTCCGGCTGGTGAACACCACAGGGCAATATACGCCACCATGATCATGTACTAAGACAGCCGAGATTGCCCATCTGATAGCATGTATGATGGCCACTGGTACCTTGTATGGATCAAAGTGTTTCAGAACCGGTGTGTTCGCCATCTTTGCTTTTAGCATCCCAAAGGCCACCTTCGCCCTGGTCATGTGGTCATCAGAACTGGTCGGATTTGGGTCGATGAGCTGGTCGCCTGCTGGGGCTGGCGGTTCCACCTTCGCATTGGTTAAAATAGATGATCCAGCCAGCGTTTCTTCCCGCTGGTCCTTCCCTCACAACTTATGGTAGTCCACCTCCCGCAGTCTGTACAGAACGGTTGCGTAGACCGCAAAGTCCTCGATGAAGCAAATGTAATAGTTCAGACTGCCTCAAAAGTATTGCATGACCTTCAATGACCGCGGGAAAGGCAAATTACTTAAAGACTTCATTTTTTTGAGTTGGTCTTCAATCCAGCAATCGAGACCTGGTGATTAAAATAGGTCACCTTGGTTTTCCCCCAGAAACTTTTTACCACACTAATCGAGAGATTCCGCTTTTCACACGTAACCATCAATTGCTCCACTTTTTCACATAGCAAATTCCATGAAATTGTCGTCACGAGAATGTCATTGATGTAAATCGATGCCCCAAAACTGAAGGTTTTTGGTCGGGGTCATCACCTTCGATAAACACGTCACCGATCAGGGCAAGATCCAGGTTTGCCTTGATCTTGGAGTGCCCATACAATGCGTTATCTATAAGCCGCTGGTATATCGGAAAAGCATTTTTAAGGCCAAACGTCATCCGGTTCTACGGGTCGAGGTATGTTTAGGACCCCATCTGTCCGCATGAACTGACCCAACTCGCGAAGGGGGTAAGAAAGCTCCAGGTCGGTGTCTGTAACCTTATGTTATAGGCCATCCATCTTTTCTTCTTCTTCAAAACGTGACCTATCCTTATGGGGTAGACGACATGGTCCTTGTCTGTCCAGTGTTTTTTTGGGTAGATGACCTGAATGGTGGTCTCGTTCTTAGCTGGCCAGCTTTCCACTCTGGTCATATTCACCCTTCGGTTCTTCTTCTTTCTTTATCTTTTCTTCTTTTATATTCATCACATGCATTTATTTATTCTGATCATCGTCAAAACCATGATCCTTACTCGGACTAGGGTGACCTGCACCATAGCCCGACCCGGCTCCAGCTGGGGCATAGTGACCAGCACTATAGTGACCAGCACAATAGTCCGGACCAGCTCCAGTAGGAGCATCCAGGGGAGTAACTTCATCTTTAATGTCGACCTCATACTCCCCCAATCCGAGTCGACCATCGCATCCTTCCATCTTCAGCAGCATTGGAGGCGATATGCACCTGACACAACGTCCCCAACAAATTTAACAGGTTTTTTTTTTCGCCCACTAGGGACTCGCGGTGATATCGAGGGTCACCAAGAGATCCGGGCACGCGCACCATTGTGGAGTAGTCGCTCTCAGAAATTCCTTCCGAGATGCGAACTTCCACGGGGGGGCCAGATGACTGACTGGTTCCTTCAACCTTCCCCAGGCAAACCAAAACCAACCAGAGGGGACCTTTTACCCTCTGCTGGATACCAATGATGACTTGTGTGTTTGAAAGCGAAACGTATACGGATATTTATCCCTTGATCCAATATAAACCTATGGTGTACCCTACCCGCAATAGCCTGACCAGCTCGACCTGGACGGTTATGTACCCTACCCGCAATAGCGTAACAAGACGATTTGCGTACTGTACACCAAATAGCGTGACCAGCTTGGATGGTCATCAACCTCGGCCTGGAAAGAGTTGTCTCTCAAAGAAAATGCTCGCCAGATAATATCCAGTTTGACATAGTTGCCCGTGACAAGTTAATGCCAAGCCTTTGCCACATATGTTCTTGGCGATATAATGGGCAATGATCGTTGAGCTTTTGCGTGTAAATATGGGCGCTGGTCTTAATATAGACATTATTTGTGATGTTGCGCTCGATCCCTATACAATACACGGTCATGATGGAATTATAATTGATGGCGAAAGTAAGGCTTTATCTTGTTGATAAAGCCTTACTTTTAAAAAGAGCTTTGATAGAATCGGTCTTTGGCAAAATCAAATTGTTGGGTAAATTTGATCATTCAAGGCATATATCAGTGACAAATGCTAACTACATTCAAAAAAGTGTCTTGAAAGTCGCAAGATTACCTTTGTTAAATGCTTTCTTCTCTGGTTGTGCTTTAAGCCTAATGGGCTTTAAACTCCCTGATACCTGACCGTCGACTCCAATTCCTTCTTCATGGCCGCTCACCCATCTCCGGTGTTCCATTCGGCTACTACAGGGGCATGACCTCCCTGGAGCCTCTTGTCTGCCTCTTGACTAATCTGTGCCTTGACCACCTATAGCCACCATCATTCGCCTTCTAGTCCCACTTGATCCAACTGGTCCACTTCTGGTTGGCCTGACCCACAGCAGCTGACCTACCTCATTTATCCTGTTTCCATAATCACGTACCTGTCCGGCGCTTGCGGGTGTTCTTGAACACCTCCGGCAGCCGCCATCCGATGTCTGTTGGTAGCCGACCCGGGCAGCTATAGCTTGGACTGACATTTCCGCCAATTAGGATAGTGGATTTATCCCTCATCAGTCCGTTAACCAATTCCGGAACCACTTCACCACACACTCAATGATTTTTAGTTAAGGAGCGTATATCATGGAAATTTTAAAGCGATTTCGCATGCAACATTGAAACGGCGCACCCACACCGTAAGGAACAGCGTTGGAAACGATAAGCAAGAAGGAAGACGTCCGTGACATGCCATACCGTGTGATAGTGGGCCCACTACAGTACCTGGTCTCGGGCTCGAGACCTGACATCGCACATGCAGTAAGGAAGTTGGGACAACACGTGAGTTGCTTTAACCATCAGCACAGCGCACAAGCTAAGCGTGTGCTGAAATATCTCAAGGCTACAGTTGACTATGAATTAAGGATGCTGGTATACCATAACCGAGTGATCCAACCAGTATATCTGGTCGTGTACACGGATGCAGATTATGATCAGGAAGACTAGAAGAGTGTAAGCGGATATGTTAAACTTATTGATGGAGCTACACTTTCGTATGGATCACGTAAACAGGGCATTAACTCATTTTTTATCTACAATGGATGCGGAATACTACGCTATGCATGAAGGTACACGGGATGTACAGCGACTAAAGCAAACATGTGTAATAATAATGATCGACTACAAGAAACCATGGCTAGTGAGTGACAACATGGCAGCAATATATCTAAGTCAAAAGCCGGGGAAGCATCACCATGTGAAGCACATTGATAACAGGTTTCATTACGGGCGTTCCTTCGTACAGGACAAGACTTACAACCAAGTATGTGAACACTCAAGAACAGGTCGAGGATGAGATGACAATGGCGCTGGCGCGCGCCAAGTTTGTTAAGTTTCGGACCATGATTGGTGGAGTATCACGAAGAACAACGGTGTATGCTCGAGAAGAACAAAAGTTATCAAAGAACAGGACCCTGAAGGAAAGGATGAGTGCTTAGCACTATGGATTGAAGCAATGGAGAGCGTTGCAGCTCAGGGGGAGCAGTCAAAAATCGGAACAGTAGAGTAGGATCGCAGGGCGGGGCGGGAGACCAGAATGGCGGGTCAGCGCAGGGCGCTAGACCCATGAGCAGGGCTCATAGAAAACAATGATGAGTCAGCGCAGGGCGCTGGACTCTTTGATAGGATCATAGAAAGGAATGGGAGTCAGAGCGGGGCGCCAAGGGACGTGAATAGGAAAGCAAGGAAGATCTGACGCCGATATCGAGGGGGAGTGTCGGGAAAGGTATAAGAGCAACTTACCGCTGTGGATTAGAACATGCGAAAAGGTAAGATGATGAGTATATAGAGAGCTACCGCAGAAGTCTGATAAATTTGGCACCCCTTTCCCAATCAGTTTTGCAGGGTGCCAAATCATTTAGACTTTAGCGGTCGGTTTTCATTGGCTGGCCAGAAATCTACACAATTTACAAATTACGGTAACATTGTTGCAATGTTTCACAAAATAAGTGATGCCAAAAGATCGTTTGTCAGCAAAGTGTTTTGGAAGAGCGTGATATTCAAGGTAAAAGCACATTACCATTGCTATTTAAGCGGTTTTTTTTTCCTAGTCGAGTTTTTCCACGCGGGCATGGTGCATATCGAACTGTTGGCTTGGCACCGAAACAGCATGAAAACTCCCAGCACAAGAGATCGCGCGCTAAATCTTTAGTAATAGAAAGGAATAGAGAGATGACGAGGACGCTCCCTCGAAGGAGCAGAAAATGGTGAAAAGATGTGTACTAAAGGATAACCATCAGTGTATACTCCTAGTGTTTTGAGGTGCAGGCGTTTCGATATTGTATGCGACTGTTCGGTAAGGCAGGCACTCAGCATCCTATGGCTGCTGGGGCGGGTATTCCTCTCCGGATATGGTCTCGTCCACCCCAGAGTTGGCCGCCTGAGCATTGCCGTGTCTTGTATGCTATCAGCACACACGCTCAGCAAGCTCGAAGTCTACAATCAAAGGAAACGTGGATCCGCCAGATTGCTCTGTTTGTCTTGTTATACGAAGGAATCGATGCTGGGGTCCTAAGCTTTAACTACTCACCAAGCCTCGTATGGCTCACATTCAAGCGGCACACGGACCGCCGATGGCTTCGCGTGCCCCAAGAAGCCAACAGTGTCATTGATGATCTGTGGGAAGCCAAACTCGTCAATGGGATTAAGCTTTCGACCGTAGATTACCAACCTGTTACAGCATATCAGGCTTCCCTTCGCGGCTTATCGATTGTGCATCAAATGCCACAGTATTTAAAGACAGAGACCCACGCGTTCCTTTACGCTCCTGCTGAATCGTTTGGTGTCGATGGGACCCCTGCAGTCACTCAAAGCTCGCACCAATTGTTTCATGTTCGCTACGATGGCATGGAGTTTCATCTTGTCACAAGCGATCAATCGTACTCGAAAGTCAGTACCATCACAGAGTGCGACGACGTCTCCTACGTGTCTTCGCCTTATATTCCACGCTGTCTTCGCTCTTCTACGAGTTTTTTGGTAGAGCCAACAAACAACCAGCTACGTGCGACCGAGTCGGCCAATAGCTACAACATGCTGACGAAAGAGCTCAAGCAAAGCCTTATCCTCTCGCACGTCCACGCTGTTATTGGCGAATGGCTCCCCTTCGGTGCCAACCAGATCTCGGCTTTCAACGAGCGGTTGGGGGCCATGGAACGATGTCAAGGTGGGCTCTTTAGCCATGTCCATTAATAAGATTGCAGAAGAGGAAATGAGGAAATAGCGTTTGATCCCTCCCACATGAGCGAGCGCATTCTCTAAATGCTTCTTCGTGACGCCATGAGGTAAATGCGATAGAAAGCGCAATGTGAAGGGATCCATGTGGTTTCAAGACGCTTGCGCCCAGCGTCCGTCAGCGGTTCTTATGCACCTCGTCCACGCAGTAGTTTCCAATCAAATACGCATTTTGAGGGAGCGTATCGGTATATATGATATTGAAAACATGGTGCAAAAATACAATGTTCACAAATCAAGGTTGAAGAATCCGGATACTGGTGTGTGATTGGCTGATTCTTAATATAGAGAAAATTGGGGGTGCCAAACTTTTCAGCATGCCAAATTTATCAGACTTTTGCGGTACGGCAGTAATAAGCACCGGTCATCTGGTTTTGTGATAGTCCACAACATGTCCTATGATAGTCCACAATATGTCCTATGATAGGACATGTTGTGGACTATCACAAAACCAGATGACCGGTAAATTACCGTTAAATGTTTCGAATTTGCTATATAAGCCGTATCCGGTTAAGGCGAATCGAACAATCAACTAAGGAAGCAGTTAAGAGTAGCACTGACCACATGGATGATCCCGGATTAGGGACCGGGCATCCTCCGGATCCCCCTGGGATAAAGGAGGAATACAGCGCAGAGAGACAGGCTAACGTGTTACAGTCTCCGGGAGACGAAGTCGTTCCCGACTCCCAGGAGACGTCTAATACTAGCCAGTCAACGGCACTTAAAATACCGGTAGAGGTCGGTAAGGATTCGGTAAACCCGGGTCAAGAGGGGGAGGCGTCCACCCATGAGGAGCACGACGAACCAATGGATCAGTCAGAGGTCTTGGAAGGCATGAAGCACGGAGTCGGTCAGTCAGGACAGGATGAAGTGACGATTCAAAAGACAAGTAAAGGCAGCAAGAAGGCGGGGACACTGGGGGTTACAACCGATCCAGGATCGTCAAATACAAGAGGAAGATATAAATCCAACAGCCAACCTGAATACTCAGCTGAACAGATGGCGAAGGCTTTACGGAATGGTCTATCCCAGGCCGTGAACTCACAGACCAGTGTTCAGGCCTGGGCGGATCTAATGCAGGAACTTTTTGGCAAGATTTATGTCAAAAGCAAGGGGCCTTCGTCACGACTATCGCCCATCGCAAAAAGGCTACCTAAATTGAAGCCCAAAGAGGTAGAGAGAATGCTAGAGTTGTTTGAGGAGATAATGGTGAAGAAGAACAACGAATGGGGGGTATGGAAGCAACGCATTCTTCAAGCTGTTAACACGGCACAGAAGTCGACCATGAAGTTGGAAACGATACTATGGAAGACAATTGGACAAGAGAAGGTAAAGGGCGCTACCCCGAGTGGGGCTCAATTAAGCGGATGGGCGCAAAAAGTGAAGGGAGAGGCGACCACACCATCACAACCGGAGGTAATGCAAAAACCCTTTCTATTCAAGACATCGGTATACAAACCGGAGGAAATTGAAGCTTTACTCAAGATATGTGGACAAATGTATGGAACAAACGTACCTTTGCAATGTCGAGAAGGTACTGAAGAAGAGTGGAAAATCGTACAAGGTCTCGTGGAAGGGACTATATTAGCTCGTCAGATGCCTCAATTTATTAAACGCATTATGTCGTTTGGCGAGCAAGTACGTTTAGTACAAACTATACGTGCTCAGGTGGAAGGATGTTTAATCCTCGACCTAAAAGGGGAAAGTCCGATAAAAGAGGCTTTCCTCAATACGCGCAGTATCCAGGAGAGTATCTCTACTGCAGCCACGGCTAGGGGCAAAGGGACCAAGGAATTATGGGCAATGATCGCTCAGGTCAAAACGCTCAGTTATAATGCGGCCACTCACGAGTTATTTTTTCATTTCTTTACACGTTCAATTGCAGAAAAATTTGACGGTATCACGGTACCGTTTCATCGATATGATCATACATTAACCAATATGCACAAGAAAAATCTTCGCAAAAAGGGGTCGGCATGGGACCAACAGCTGGACACAAATGGTGAGATGTTTCAACAACACGGAACGTACACATGTGTCCTGAAGAACATCACCAGGGCTATTGACTTAGTGAAATTTTATGGAAGTTTACATGAAATGTTTGGAGTTGGATTCAATGTGGAGGATTTGGACAAAGGCGGTCCTTTTTCATCAACTTCGACGGAATGGGAGTTAACATTTTACACGGATGTATGTCCGCCGGCATTACAAGGAATTAAACGGATTGCCTGGTATGACTCGCTGATTGTCGTAGAGCACCCCAACATGCGCGGGAAGAGACAGTGTATGCGTTGTGGGATGGATGGACACCCCATGCGTGCGTGCACGATGTCCACTGAAATCCTCAAGAAGGAAGGGTGTCTCACTATCACCCAAGATAAGGTAAAAGGTTTCGCATTACCTAAGTCGACCTTTACAAGTATGGAGGAAATTAAGTTGGCAGCCGAGATAAATCTACGGAAACAACAGGAAACAGTGGAAGAGAATTCGCCCACACAGGAAGACCAGACATTGGATAAGGAATTAAAGGGAGGCAGTCCTAATCAAACCAACGTCCCAGGGGAAAATATCAAAGAAAACCAGACAGAGGAGTCTAAACATCACTCTGTGGAAGAGATAAATACAGGAGATTTGGCGAAACCACAGGAGGGAGAGGCAGTTTTCCCGAAGGAAGAGAAACGACTACAATTGATAACACCTGGACCACTGTCAGCAGGCCTTCCAGAGGAAGAGGAAGTCGTGTGGCCTCACCCTTAGCAGAGGACAAATCTATCAAGAATCACGGAGTATCGATATCGCAAGAAGTACGTAAGATGCATACGGAAAGGACGATTTCAGAGGCTTCACGTCCCGCCACGACCCAGCAATCTTCCAAACCGGAAGATAGTCAGTTGTCCAGGGTAAATGGTCGCTCTCCGAAAGCACAAAAAACAAAAACAAAAGGGGGATTACCAGTATCAGGTCCAGGTGGATCAGCCATAAAACAGAAACAGAACACCACTCTCCTAATCAAGGAAAACAAAAATAAAGAAATTATCGACACTATTTTACAAGAAGTGGAACAGAAATGTGGAAAAATCAGAAGCTCACATGGACGAATAGTGGACCAGGAGGACATCGGGGAAATCACGGATATTCCACAAGTAGTGGAACTACTTCAACTACTTCACGTTAATACTCCAGCGACTGGCAACTGTCAGGTATATGCAGTAAGTCAAGCTTTAGCCGGTTCATCTTTACTGAGATGCCCGACTACAGTGCTCGAAAGAATTGCTATGGAACTCAAGGAAGGATGCCAAAATAGGGCGTTAATCGATTTTGACTTGAAGTTTCCACATGGCGTGAGGAAGCAAACGTTATTAAGTCTGGGACGTGGTTACGACAAGATCTCGGCAAAAGAATCACTCAAGGAATTTAAAGCATATCTGGAAACGTATGCTAGCAGCGGGTCAAAATTGGATGACATTGTGGATGTACAAGCGTGGGGGAGTAACGATACTTTAGTGAGTATCAGTACTTTCCTCCAAAAGGAAATTTATGTGATGAGTCATCACGACAAGAATGGAAAACCGGGAGCGATTTGTTTTGTGCCGGAACTTAGACATAAACAGCAGCGTCAATATTCTACGAGTGGAGAATATCCGATCACAATTACGGATTGCATTAGGAGAATATTAGCAAAGATGAAAGAATTCCCTGGGCAAGTGGAGAAGTGGCCATTACTTTTACATTTCGATAGCGCACATTATTCGGCATTGTTATATGGAGAGCGACTAAGTGAAGAGGGGCAGATGGAACAATCCGATCAAGAAATGGACAGTGGCCAAAGTGGTAGTGACGGTCAGGGCATTAGTGATGATGATAGTGAAGATTTTGACGATGTTAAGCAGCCTACGATGAATTATAGGCCCACCAACGCTATCAAGCAGTATAAAGACACAGATGTTATCATGAAGGAGGATCAAACCTCACACGTTTCTCAAGGGAAGAGTAGTGAACACGATTCGGAGGGGTCTATAAGTAGTCAAATGACTACCTATAGTACACAATCACCGTGGGACCCGGATGCATGGGAGGGGGACTTTGACGATCTTCTGTACCGTCTCCAGGGTCCCACGATTCATCACGACTTGAAGTTGGAAATAAATCAAATCATCACGTCGAAAGATCCCCGTTTATGTGAACTACTATATTTTTTGGGTGAAACAGTGGGACGGCTATCAGTGCCGGAGCAGGAACAAATTCTTCGACTTAACTTAGAGGAGGAATCAATTCGGGCAAAGGTTATGCAGCAATACCAAATTTCATCCCCCATTTTGGAACAATGGTATTATAAAATTTGGCAAAATAAATTTCAAGGAGAAGAGCAATTTTTACTGGAAGGGCCGGATACATCGATATCCGAATATTTCCCATCACAGGACAGTGAAGAGGCAGGGAGCAGTGAGACGGAACCCCTTCACAAACGAAGATGTGTGAGGGAGGAAAATACCCCCCTAAATGACATTTCACTAGAGGAAAACCCTCCAAGACCCGTACAGCGGGAAATCATGGATGATTTCGAAGAAATGGGAGCAGAGTGTGATGGTAGAGATAACTCCAGTCAACAATGGTTTGACCGTTGGGACGCTTACCAGCATGAGTGGGAGAGAGCCACCAAAATTCCATTTCCAACTCTGGCGTCACCAACGTCGACTTGGAAAAAAGCTATTACTATGGAAGGCAATCGGATATTACACTTATTCAAGGAATGTCCGGGAGCATACCATTTGCTCGACACTTTAGATCCACAATTACTTCACATTCTCACAAATCCATGGAGAGAACAATGCTGGTTAGGGATGATTAGTCAAGGCAAGCGGAGTATAGTAACTGGAATTCCGGAACAATGGTTTAAGGATTGGGAGGTCATGTGGGCAAATCTTACCCATCCTTCGCATAAACAGGCGGTAATGGACAGCTCCCAGCACTGGATAGTGATGAAACAAGCCAAATACGGGAACAGTCCTCTAATCCGTATGTGCGCACCAACGCACTCACTAACACTCGCGCGATGTCTACTTGGCGCATTTATATATGCGGAGGAAATAGCGGCCATCATAGGGGAAGAACATCAACCTACTGACTCGATTTTAACGATGCTACAAAGGCACTTTGTCACACGGAACACGGTACCAGAATATGCGAATGTGATGCGAGCGGTAATAGAAGGACGAACAGATGCCTGGGATGAACTCGACATATTTATCAGAACCGCGTGTGCTCAAGTACCTGATGAGAAAGAAGCAACGCAGGACGCCCTTCCGGCCCAGACAAGGGCCGAAAGTCATTAAGGGCACTTTACGGGATGACGACCCACTGCCAACGCAGACTAGCGAGCATCACTACTTTACATTGGCTGGATATGACAGGTATGCTCTCATGAGAATGATTAAGGAGAACGAGTATCAGTCCGAATATCATTCAAAAGAGGGCAGGCCGGATAGTAAGGAGATCAATTTTCAAAGTCAGAATGTGCGTGGATTCAAGAAGGAAGATGTCTCGGATTGGATGACAGCGTGGAAGAGCTCTGCTTCAAATTTACGGCCGCATTTTATCCTTCTACAAGAAACGCATATCATTTCGACGACAGAGGCACGACAACTTGAAGTGAAATGGGAACATTTATGGGGACACTACAAAAACGAGATGACTTTATCAGTCTGGAGTATTT
This sequence comes from Sclerospora graminicola, assembly GCA_001887855.2. Lineage (NCBI taxonomy): Eukaryota > Oomycota > Peronosporomycetes > Peronosporales > Peronosporaceae > Sclerospora > Sclerospora graminicola. The sequence continues at coordinate 27,913 of MIQA02003324.1, read as the reverse complement.
CAGACAAGAAATCAGGAGGGGTTGCAATTCTGTTTAATCCTGCTGCAGCGGATCAAATAACAAAGTGGCGACAGAGTGAATGGAATAATCGCTTCATAGCTATTATGTGGGGTGATATCCTGCTGTGCAACGTTTATGCTCCCTCCGGTGATTACGTATCGAGGGAACATTTTTATGCGGACGTGTCACATTTATTACTCACGGTTAAATCACCGGTGATTTTAGCGGGTGATTTCAATTGTGTTGAGTCGCCAATACTAGACCGTTTTGGGGGGGAACGACACGATAAAACAGAAAGTGAAGTTTTGACGACATTATTACAAAGGTATGGACTACGAGACGCACAAATGCTGCTGGAATCAGTTTTCTACGACAAACAAGTACCACCACCCGACTACTTTACCTACTGGCGTGGAGAACAAGCCAGTAGGATAGACAGGTTCTACCTGTCTGAGGTTTTAGTCCCACGTTTCCTCTCCTTCAAGGTCGGAAATACGCCAGTGTATTCAGACCACGAGCAAATCATGTTAACTATAACTGTGGAGGATGCACCTAAACCATTGAAACGTCGAAAACAAACGACTCCCAGATACCCATTTCATGGACATAATCAACCGGAAGTGAGACAATATTTCCAGTCACAAATTAAAAAGCAGCTGGAATTAATCACCGAGGGAGAGATTAATTGGGATCAATGGATATGGAGTTGTCAGGAGGCTATCTATCAGTCAGGCAGGAGAGTGGCAAGGCGGAGACGTAGAACAGTAAAACGCATCAGCTCCTTACTCTATGACAATGCCCGGTCACGCAAGCAAATCATTACAGTTACCAGATCAGCAGTACAACTCAACGCTGCGCTTAGACGAGGCAATCATCTAAGACGATCCTTCCATGACATTCGGTGGCTTTTTTATAAAACCGCCATACGGGAAAAAGATCAACAAGTCACAAACATTGTAACCAGTGAGGGTACACCATTCACAGATTCAGTAACGATTGCCAATCGTTTCGCAGTGGTCTGGGGTAATATTCTTAGCGTGAAACATGGACAATGTGACCCTCAAACGCTCCAAAAAGGGCTGAATTCATTTATGAAAATCCCTCCTGCGCGTAGAGTGACTCCCACTCAAAACCAATATTTAATGCAACCAATAACAGAAGAAGAGATCCGATGGGCTATCAAACGACTTAGCAGGCGGAAAGCGTCAGGACCAGATGGGATCAGTAACGATTTTTACAAAGATTATGTGGAGGAAGTTGTGGACCCTTTGTTACGAGTGTTTAATGGAATCTTGAATGGAGAAACGCCCCCGGAGTCATTCCTCCAAGCGATGATAATCCCCTTACGCAAGAAAGGAGATTCAGTAAACGCCCTGGATTACCGGCCCATTTCTCTATTACAATCCAGCTATAAAATACTTGCAAAAATATTTGCTACACGCCTTCAAACTTTTCTAGATGATTTGATAGGCGGAACCCAACAAGGTTTCGTCAATGGGCGTCGAATGGATAACGCGGTGGCAATCATGATGGCAATCCTCAAAAATCATTCCAGAAAATACAGAGGAAATTATGCAGATGGGGCAGCCATTCTCTTCCTAGATTTCGCTAAGGCCTACGATTCGTTAGATCGTGACTATCTTTTCGAGACATTGGCATTATTTGGCTTCTCATAACAGTTTATCGATTTGATGAAGACATTCCACATGGGTACAAAAGCACAATTCCTAGTTGACAATGAGTTGTCAGAGCCTTTCCCCGTCACGACGGGGATTCGTCAAGGGTGCCCATTAGCACCTCTGCTGTTCATTATTGCGGTAGAACCGCTGGCATTAGCAATAACGCAATCAAGTCAGATCCAAGGTATCGTACCAGTTGAAGGTGTATCACAGCAGGAGCATAAATTCTCAGCATTCGTAGATGACTCGACCATTTTTCTCAGGAAAGCTTCCCAGGTGGTTACCGCATTAAAGATTGTACAGAGCTTCGGCAGGCTTTCCGGCCTAAAAGTACAAGTGGCAAAAAGTCACTTTCTTTTTTTAGATCCGATGGTGCAATTATCAGAAATGTACGGAGTACCAGTGGTACAACCTACGGATTTTGTGCGATATTTGGGATATGAAGTGGGTCATGGAAATATGGGTACGAAAAACTGGGCACTCCGATTACGTAATATACAAAGACGATTAGTAACGGCTACTCAGTGTCATCTGTCGGTTGTCGACAGAGTAACACTATTTAACGTAATACCGTCTATTATGTTCACAGCCAAAGTTTTTGATCCGCCAGCAGACATATTGAAGAGACTGATACATTTACAGAAAAGTTTCATATGGAAGGCCACCACCAAGAAAGAAATATCAGTACGCCATAAGATTTCACCCAATCTTATATATACTCCAAAACAAGCGGGTGGAGTAGGGCTTATTGCGCTTCCAGTGGCTATTCGAGTGCAACGTCTCAGGGAGGCAACAAAATGGCTTATTGCGGCAGAAAGTACCTTCAAAGAAGCATGGATGTCATGGAGAGGTTTTGGGTTAGGAGAAGATCTCACTTATATATCCCCGAGAAGGTCTGGTAAGGCTATGACTCATCAGCTTACGGCGTTACCACAACAGACAAGTACGTTACCCGAGGTCATGGGCCAATGGTTAGGGCCAACCACAGACGAGAGCCGTAAGTTGAATGATTACGTATCCCGTTATTTGCCAGGTGTCCTTAGGAATCAGAAGTTGACGAAAGCCACCAGAGGGCTGTTACCTGAACATATTTTGATTGTACAAATTGACATAGAAGCAATCCCTCATCACGGATTGCTGTCACCACAATTAGAAGCGTTTTGGGGGACATTCAACTGGGCGGGCAATCCGTGGTTGAGGGAGGAACAAACGACCAGTCTCGGAGCGAGGAAATATGATCGGATACCAGAAGCGCTCATTTCTGCTTTAGGTATTCAACGTATATCTCGGGACGAATTCTCCTGGTCGGTTGTATCGACGCAGCCAAATTCACATACGCATGCGAAGTTGTGTAAGTGGTTATGTACGATTATACTACTTTCACCCAGAGTCGAGATAGGTAGTACAGTGGGGAAAATACCGCCTATCCAACTGTTTCGAGCGCCGGAAATACTTCAAGAATTCACCTGGAAGGTCATTAGTCCGGGGATATTGGAAGGAACCGAGGATACAAGCGCCTCTCCAATTAGGCTGGAACAACAGCCGTCAGGCATATATTGGAGAGTAGTACCAAAACAGCACTTGAAGGTATCCATGTGGTGTGAGGACAAACCCAAAGTGGTGGTCTGTAAACCGAATCCATTGATACACATGTATCCTTGGCCATTGGCGGAAGGTTTAAAAACAATTTGGAGGATACCGGCAGGTATCAGGAAGTATTTCACCAAAATTTACCACAGAGCGATGGCAGTAACGTTGCCATTAACAACGCAGAAGTGGGCGACCAAGAGAAGTCAAGATTCGTGGTGGTGCTCAGTGCAGGACCAAACGCCACGGGAAATATGGAAGCATGGGCATATTCTGTCGGATTACCAGCTATGGGTCACCTACAGAATAGCTACAATGCAATTGAATACCTATTTCCAGAAGGAGCAGGGGAATCAGGATTGTGTCATTGTGACAGAGTGTTCCAGCACCAACACGAACTGTGTCCACATTATGTGGGACTGTGTCAGCGCTCGGAGCTTCTGGAAACGGTTTTTACAACAATGGTTTGGAGTTACCCTTTCACATGTCGAAGTACTACAATACAAACAAAGTATTGCAACACGTCAGGCGCCGGAGATTTCATCCGCTCTGATTAGGAATATGTACCTCAAGTACGGATTAAAAATGGAGGCTTTTCACGATCAAATGGAAAGATTGTGGTGGGCTGTATGTGGTATTGCGCAGGCCTGGTTCTGGCAACTACGAAACCAAGCCATTTATGAAGGAAAACGGAGAACGCTCCGTGACCACAACGATTTTGTCTGGAACCAGTGCCGGACTCAACTAAGCCAAGTGGCTACATATGAGCGTATGCAGCCACATCTTCGGGAGGACGGGGCCAGGCTCCAATTATGTATGCAGTGCTTTTTTACCCTATCTGTAGCACCATCCAAATTGGTACCGGCGAGACTACGTTCACGACAGGATACCTCTCTTGCTTCATCTATTCCAGAATTAGCGCTGAGAGCCACTCAATTTATAATAGCCAATAGTTAAAGACTAAATGGACTATTACTTTATCTTATCTACCGAGATTAGTATGGACGGTAAATAGTATCAGTACCGAGTACCTAGATTGGCTCTGACGGTGAATACTATCGATACTCAATACCATAATTTCAGACTTCGGTAGTGATAGATACCAACATTACTCAGGGCGGTATCGGTATGGTACTCTTCATACCTACATTGAAGTTCCCGGTATCGGTATCGGTAGTGTTTAATACCGGTGGTACTACCGGTGGTACTACCGGTACTAAAAACTACCGGTACCAATACCGCACACCCCTGCTGTGTACAAAATAGAAGGTGCTCGGAATTAGTCTAGCACAGACTAATTTAGGTGAAGAAAAATTAGTGAGTTCTCAAAACTTCTTAATTAGTTTGGCACAGTTGGCCCCATGTACAAAAACGTAGGTACAACGTACCGTAAATAATGTGTCAAAAGCAGAGCAGCTTCAAAGAGGGCGGGGCGGGGCTTCGTGCAAATCGATCCCACAAATATCAATAGTTATGAAGACGCATTTGCTGAAGTAGAGATATCGTATGAAAGATTGAGACAGGTCAATAAAAATTTTTTTGAACACTTTTTTCAACTTGTTTTTTATAAATCTTTGATAACTCTGGTAATAAAATCGTACCAATAGATTTAGGCAGCCTTTAGAGCTATGACTAGCCTGGTGAAAAACTGACTCGGCGTTAAAGTAATTATTATTGCTTGGCAGCCTATCAAAAGGTCCGTATTCGCTTTTTTTAGATTTTAGATCGCCCAGACGCAATTGCTTAAACTATAGGTAGAACACGACTAGTTCATCCGACTTCAAAGTTTTATTCTCAAGATAGAAAAGCCAAGATTGCTTATGCATGTTGGTGGCCCTCGGTTAGCTGGATTGCTTGGACATCAGCCAGCTAGCTACCTGTTGTCTAGCAAATAAGGAGCATATCACAATTCGATTTTCAAATTATTTTCTCTTCTTGATTATAGAATAGAACAACGCCTAAAATCATTATTTTAAACTCAAACTTGTCCCCAAAGCACTTCTAATAAAATTATAACCCATATTGAAACTATCTTGCTGCATTCTCGCTTTATAACAGACGAGAATACTTCGAAGTATGATAATTTTGCTATACAATTTGATTTAGCTAGACCCCAAATCCCTAGTAACTTAGGATAAAAAAGCTTTGTGGCCATATGTGAAGCGGTTTGGCTGTCCTTTAATGTAGTTCATTACAATAATGGTTCAAAGGTAGTTACAATTTATAGGTAAAATGGCCTAATAGTTGATTACTTGATAGACCTCGCAGCTATTTCGAAATTAGTCTGGCACAGACTAATTATGGTGGGAGGAGTAGTGACTGAATAATTATTATTGCCTAATTTAACTTATTTAACTGTCCCAAATCTGCTGTTTACGAGGTATGATTATTGAAGCTGATTATCGGTAATCTAAGTGGCCCAATTGACGTGATATCGGGATCCCAGTTGACCGACTAAATGTGTCGGATCAGTTTTAAGAAATGGAGGTCAGGCGCATAAAGAAGCCCACATATATACAGACAGTGAGCTTCATGAGATATAGTAACTTGTGAAATGGAGTCATTACAACAGGAACAAAGCAAGTCGAAACCATTTGCGAAGAACAACAAACCAGCCCTGATTGACATTAAGGAATCAGTCCGAGTCAAACCTTAAAAAAAGGCTGATCTCAAATCAATCTCTCAAGTTTAATGCATGTTGGATGCAGAAGTCGAGTTTGGGTCGGCAAGGGGAGCTGATTCTCGGCTGGTTCTGAGCTGGTTCGAGCTGATCTCGAGGCGATTCTGAACCGATTCCGAGCTCATCCCAGGTGATGATTATGAAGAGTCTGATCATGGTCGGCGAGAACACAGCGCAGGAAACCGAGTATAGACTATCCCGAGAAGTCGATTCCGAGCTGGTTCTGAACTGATCCCAGAACGATCAGGTCAGGTCAGTCGAAGATCAGGTCGGTTGAAGATCGGTCAAAGGTGGTTCGAACCAGGTCAAGATCAGTTGAAGATCGATCAGAAGTTGTACGAACCAGGTTGAATATCAGTTGAAGATCGGTCTACAGTAGTACCGGGGCAACTATGTGGCAAGACAGTCAAGATCGAAGTATTAGGTAAGTCACATAGGGTGGTGTACGTTATATTTTAGTACTGGATTGTAAGTTTTATAATTTTAGTATCAGGTCTGTTTTCTCTCCCTAAGTAAAGAAGTCGTTTCGCCACCTGGTGCTAGTTTTGGGAACGGAGTGAGGGGTCTAACAAGGCGCCCCCCCCGTTCATTTATTTCCGGACGAGATGCGCATAGTCACTTTGGCTCAACGGAAGTCCCACGACGGGATTTACTTGGGTTAAGCACCCTCACTCCTGACGCCCACGTTTTTGGAACATGTTTATTAATTGGAAAGGTTTTTGTAGAGATAACGTTGTGATTTTACTGTGGAAGATTGTGATTATATTGTGGTTTTTCGTGGTTTTTTGTTATTTCTCGTTTATTGTCTGGCCTCGTCGGACGAAGTTTCCCGATCAGTTCTCTTAGATACTTTAATCAAGTGTCGACCCTAACCTCTTCCGTGAAGATTTCCAGCCGAGAACACCCCTGTCTCGAGAAGGTCACATCCTCCGACCTGATTCGAATCATCCTTCTTATCTAAAGTCCACCTGAGTGAGTGTAACCACCGAAGAAAAATGGGTACACAAGGTGAAATGAAATTAAACATGGATTCTATCGTACATGACGACCGATCACTAGACCGGGAGGATCAGATCATTCATCATGGTGATAATTCATCCGATCCTGATGCCGGTCAGGATCAACGGAGCACCCCCTTCGATAGTTTGTCGTCCGGGCAAGTGGATACCCAAATTCCACCCAAAACCTCTGTCTGAATTTGGAAATCGGCTCTACCCCAATGATGCGGGTGCCCTGATCACTTGGTGACTCTGGAATCACCGTGATTCCTTTGAAGATGAGAAACATTTTAAAGATCAAAGTGGAGGAAAAATTTTTCGGGTGTCTTGGAGGAAGGCGTATCGCCTTCAATACTGTCCAAGTTAAAAGAAAGCGATGGTCGACCTGGTTTGGCGGAGTGCCGGGTCGACATTAAAGATGAAACAACTCTCCACATGGCTCCGACCGGTGCCGAACCGAGTTATTGTAAAGCCAACTATAATCCGGGAAAGGATCAAGGTTCCAACCTTGACCCTATGCATAAGAAGAATATTGGAAAAGAACAGAACAAATATGGGGGCTGATTGAAATGATCTACCTAAAAAACATGGAACCGTTTTTGGAACAGTAGGATAGATAACAAGACTGGATATGTAGCTGTTTCACCTGCTCGTCCGACCGATCCTATATCCATATCACCGGTCGGGCTGTTTACCAGGTCTCCCCGGTCGAAACGTCTGATAAGCTCGATTATCGGGGCCGATTATTTCGACATACTTTGGTCAGACTGGACAGATTCCATCAGACTAGACGAATTCCATATCGACAAACGATGGTGTTTGGACCTGATCAAAGGCTGATCGACCGTTTTCCGGTCGATACCAACCTGATCTGCCCAGGTCAGGTCGATGTTGATATGATTGGCGTAGTTATTGCAGAAAATGCCCCATCAGGATGTCAACATCATCTGCAATGGTTCACGGACCTTGGACATAGTTGTAAGACCATCTTTGAGTGGTTGATCGTCCTCCTAGCTTCTTGATTTAGACCAAATATGGGTTCAGTCCTGCGGCGACCACCATACAATTTACTTTCCGTCACTACAACATATGGCCTAAAGACATTGAACTGCAAAGTTGCAAAGATGAACTCAAGCAATTCATCATTAACTTGACAAACGTTGTAAGAGCGAATAATAAGTTTTAACCTAGCAGTACATGCTGACGCAGTTGTGAATTGCAAATGTAGACGTCATGGCGACCAGTGGAAATTTAATCTGCGTGACGTGTTTCGTTTCTGTGACTTGCATACGCAACAGACACATCAAACGGTCCGTTTAGATGGCCAACATCAGGCGTTAAGTTACTGTGTAAAGTTTATCTACGTGGAAGGAATGCGCTCCTCACGCGACAGCAAGTTATCTGCCGCGGTTTCGTTGACTACTTTGGCGTAAAACCTATGAATCTGGATGCTGTTTATTCCTCATTTCTGCGAGGACTACGTGCATTGCTTGAAAGACGACATATAGGTCGTGTTGCCCAGCTAAATTTTTCACATAGGTCGTGTTGCCCTGCTAATTTTGAACTTTATGCTAAAACGTATGGAAGCACTGGTCCCTGGCGTCAATATGACATGACCAGCGTTTCTTGTCAGACCTTCGTCGAGTGGTAACACGTCATGTGTCCGTTTACTAGCGGCACGGAGATGTAACAAGCTTTTCAAATTATTCATGAGCCCGTCGTGGATGCTCTTGGAGCTACGTTTGTGAAAACAAAAAACGCACATATCAATCGTCGTCACTTAGAAAAGTGGTCTTTTGTTGGCATGCGCAGAGTTAGCGCGAGGTGTGAAACCTCTTAACGCCATCACCAAATCTTTTCAACGTGTATATGGGAAATGGGTTGGTGGCCTCACTTTATATGAGCCAAAAGATTCAAGAGGTGCTTTCGAGCTCTTTACAAGTCTTACATTAAAAACAGCCAAGATCAGCGTGCGCTTTCATCAATTGCCCCACAGTTCACATTGGGAATATATCAACAGCGCAAGCATTACGCGTTGCATCGAGTTATTGTGTTTTTCGAGCATCTTTTTCTGTCTGCAATGCTGATAGAAGAGAGTAACTTACAGCCAGTTGACTTCGAAGCTGAGTAATGATTACAATGCAGCTCTTGGTGGTGGAAACAATTTAGGTTCTTGGCTGGATTGTATAGTATCCCAGTACGAGCAACGGGATAGCATTTACCCGCAGATGATGCTTGAAGAAGCTTGCAATCATCTATCATTCAAGGCTTTCTCAAGGTTTGATGAAACGTCGGCGCCTTTGGCAGTCACGCTTGCCCCATTTGCACTACGTCGTTTGATTAAATTAACTCCTACATGCAGCAACATGAAGTCTAACTGGTCTGTGGCGCCGATAGTCTCCTCTAGACCTTTGTAAAAGGTGTTGCCCGCGGCGTAAGTGACGACGCAGTTACGACGAAATTGGTAGATGTTTCATTAGTCATACAAAAAGTCGAAATTGTACACCATTGTCAAACTATTAATGAATTTTAATTACACACTGTGTCGGTAATTCGATTTAAAAAAACCGAGATTAAAAAAACGTTTAGAGCATCGCCACCGGTAAGTCTTAACGTCAGGTTTTAATTGACGAGTTAAGACCCCGTGGCTGATCGTTAAACCTGTGTGAACGAATTTGTTCCACCGGCAAGGTTTAACGTCAGTTTTATTTAAAATATCTGCCAATCCTTTTAGCTTACACCTGTAATTAAAAAACTCAAATAATACACGTGTTCAAAAGCGTCTGAAGGGTAAACCAACGCGCGAGTTCGTCAGTGACGATTTGAATGGGAAGCTACCCAAAAGAAGAAAAATAGAGTAATGTTTATGTCGACTACCGCTGCATTCTTCTGTGGATTGAAGCAACTGGAATCCATTGGACGACTCTTCATTTTCGCTGGTATATTAGACCAATTCTGCCTGTAGTTTTCTCGAGTCTTGTTAGCTATAATCACATGTGCGTCTTGCTGCACAATCAGAGTTGAATCTTGCTTTACTTTATAGTGTCAATTTTTGTCGTCTATGTTGCTCTTGATTATTTAGGAAGCCTCCTTGGCACTGTTCAGAACTACTGTAGCTTCATTACAAGAGACTGATCGTTCGGAAAACTGCGGAAGTGTTTATCAGAGCTCACCCAGAGCATTCAGCACCGCGCTCCTGTTTGCGCTGACGTGTGTACGAACGAGTAAAAAGGATTTGAACAAGACTGACATGTTCAAGTGCTTTAGTCAATTGCCGCCGCATTGGTCCCATAAACAGAGAAGAAAAACAAACACTTGTCTAGCCAAAGCGTGTTCGATCCCTTAGTAGCGACCACATGGAGGCGCCGCGATCTGCTTACGACGTTTCCACCTTTCTGTTACGCTACGAAGCTTCTCGATCTGCCACGCCCTACAAAAAGCCCACCCAACAAAATGGATCCAAAACTACGGCTATGGATACATGGGAAAACGCTTTCGTGATTGCTTTTTGTCAAGCATAACCTTGACTACAGTGTGCAGTTACCTTGACTACAGTGTGCAGTTACGCCAACAACTGCATAGATGCGAGATAGCAAAAAAACTAGTGGAGCATCTTCTTCGGTTCCATGATCTCTGTCAGCTGTTGGTGATAATCTGTGCAAGATGGGCGACAGGTAAGTTCTTCATGGGAGCTTATCTGTCTTGTCTGTTGGAATCGACAGCATGACCAGGATTATTGAGGCCTCCAGTGACCTAAAACTGGTAGAGGCAAAGGACATGCTACGGCAAGAGTACGATACGCTAAAAAAAAATGTCTGCCACAAATATGGTTGATTAAAACCACGGTTTTAAAATAAGCCCTATAGCACTAAATTTAAGACCTCGTGGGGTAACGACCAGTAATAAGACTTGCCGGTGGCTGTTAAATCTGGTCTAACGGGAGGTTTATAGGTTAAAACCTTGATTAAGACTTACCGGTGGCGATGCTCTTAGAAGACTATCAAGTTTGCTCAAGTACTCCATACTGTTTGATATTATACGATTTTGTGAGCTGGAACAGTATCGTCAAGTTGATGAACTTTTCGAAGCATCATCAACGAATAGGAAGCGCAAACCAATGAGCAAAGTCACAAATCTCGAGACAAGTTAACATTGCTACAGCAGTCCTATGGTCCTACGAAACGGCTCCACGGCTAGACCTTGAACCGCACGAGCCTTTTTGCCGTTGGGCTACAATAAATGACTACGAGGAGTGGTCATGTATCACAATGCATGACCTTCTAGAATCTGTAAACGAAAGAAAAGAGCAACGTAAAGGAGGTGATCCAAGATGCTGTCCACAAGCTCAAAGCAGATCATTTCAACGTGGACAATGAGCTGATACTCCTGGTTTATCCATTTTAGAAATGCTGTTGATACATTTTTCGCCGCAAAATCCTATCATTCAAGGCTTGATTTCATGTTTTACAAAGCCGTGGAAGCTGTGTTCGGAACCGATTGAAGTTTCCCCTTCAATTTCGAGTATCTGCTTACGAATGGACAGACTTCATTATTCATTAGCAGTGGCTGAAGAAAGCTCTTCTCCACCTTGCGAAGCTGGTTAAGCTTTTATTCTGCTGATTCGTTTACGTGGAGCTCCCACTGGAGTGACTTATTAGACATTTCTGAACGCATGCAGGAAACACTAGAGAAGCTTATCGGTTGTTGATGCAGAAAAAATCGACGTGTCTCCGCTATTAATGTTGAAGTTGACTCTCGTAGGGAGGCCTTGCAAGCGCTTTGTGTGTTCTCATACTTAGCTCAAAAGCAACTACGTGGTAAACGACACCTAACGATGCTTCAAAGGCGAAGAAACCACATGTACTTTAGCGGAAGAATTGATCAAGCTCCACAAGAAGTCAAAGTGACGGAATTGATTTCAAAACGACATTGTTTTTGTGTGAGATTTAAGGACAGCGCTGACAGTCATGTCGATTTCTTAAGCGAAGAAGACAGTTGTCTTGCCAAAGTTATTCGACATGAAAGCAACTTTAGTGCTGATAGATCGGATGGTACTGTTTCAATTGAGCCCGATGTTTGAGAATGCTCTTGCTCGTCAAAAACTTGAACGTATCGTGGAGTTGATGCACGTGATGAGCGTGTATCACCAGTGCAACCAAGATACGAGTTTATTCAGAGTATTTCAAACGTGCTGAAGTAGCTTGAAATTATCATTACGGAATCATTGCGACTAGGACTTCGGGATCCCACTTGCTCGTCTGTTTATCCACGCTTCGTTTCGGTTTTGTAGTCCCATTTAAACGCCCTACTGTTCCACCAGTTCGAGCCGTTATTGTGCTCTAATAGCGTTAACCACGTGGACCCCATTTCGTTGAAAGTGTTTCATTCTCGAAGAAAATTGCACAAGGCTAACGAGCGCTTCCCTCCTGTTAAGACTAAAGTGTCTGATCACACTAAGATTATTGTTGGCTATCCTCATTTGTTCCAGACCGTCCAAGGCGCAGTCACAATTAAGAGCATTGCAGAGATAAATCTACAGGCGTCGACATGTGCTACAAGCGATGTTGGAATTTTGGATGATGTTACATGAAATGAAAACTGACGTTAAATTCCTGCTATCGAGATTATCGTGGTTTCTATGCATATTGTGAATTTTAGGTTAAGTGGAATTTTAGCTAAAAACACACTTAAAATTTACATAATATATACTTTCATTTTTGTCGAGTAAACAGAACGTCTAGCATACGCATCCTGAACACTTCCCCGCGTCCGACACTTACCGGCCGGACATATCAAGTGAAGAGAACACGCACAACACGCACCTATAGCCTATACTAACCGATAGGACAATACATTGTGGCAAACAAGGCCGTAAACGCATTAACTGGTGTTTATCGCTGTTACGTTTGACTACAAGTGATTACGTGGACATCTACATTTGCCAACAGGTTATGAGCCCAAGTTACGGGGTTCAGGACCAGTTTTGCTAAGTTTTCGAAGTTTACTAAGTTTGTCGTGCAAAGTACGATTTTTGGTGGATGTCCCCTATACCGAAGGGAGACATTGGATTATCTCGTTTTCGCATATTTTGTTTCTCGTCTGTGGTTAAAGATCATGACTGAGTGGAAATATGGCTGACGAAGATGTGGATGTATCGGCCATGTTGGCATACATAAAACGTTTGGAGACGAAAATTGAAGCCATGGAAGATGCAAAATCAGAAGACTGTGCATCGATTAGTTCGCCAAAGTCTAAAAGTTCAGAACAAGGCAGCATATTTAAAGAAGCTGTAAAGAACAATGGCCCGTTTGGAAAGCGGATGACAGTGGAAGACTTAGGTGGCGACAACGGAATTGAACGTGGTGCGCAGTGGCAGACGCCGGGCGGTAACGGACCGCGAGTGTATGAAAACCAAGAAGGGCAGAATATACACCGAAGTGGGAATATGAAAATTCCCAAATTCACAATCAAGAACTTTACAGGTGAAGAGATTTATCCTGGTTTGGGTGCAGGTTTCAGGCAGTGGGCCTACCTGTTTATTGAAGCAGTGGATGTGGCACAACTTCGTCTGGATTTGTGTGGACAGAACGTTTGAAAGTTAACAAGTTGAGTGAACATTTGGAGGGCGTAGCAGCCAGTTACTTTCAAGCGAATATAATGACGTGGTGGCAGATATCGCAGGAGCTTTATTACGTTTTGGATCAACTTTATCACGCTTTTAAAGTAAACATTACGCATCAGCAAGCTGTGGTACTTTTCGCGCAAGAAAAGGATGCTAGGAGGTCATGGACCCAGCATTTTTTGTACCTAGTGGCATTAGCACGAGAAAGTGGATCGCACGAGCGTCTTATCGTGGAGAACATTGTCAAGTATGCAGCTCCTGAATTGAAAATGGGATTGATGATTAGATACAATCCGCAGCGTATGGACTATATACTGCATGCGCAAGAATTGATCGCATGGGCACAGGAGTTAGAAGATGACGCAGTCAAGACAAAAAGGCAAACCAGAAGCATGGTAAATTTTGTTGATGAACAGAAGAAGAAACGTACGTGTTTCTCGTGTGGAATGGAAGGACACACGCAAAAGTACTGCCGAAAGGGAAATCGGAAACCGCAGGGCAAGAATTTCGAGCGCAAGTCAAGATCGAAGGGAGATGAAAGTGGCGAGAAGAATTTTGTATTGTCGACACTTGAAAGTGGAAGGAGAGTACAAAAAACGACAAAAAAGGACATATTGGAAGATAAAGAATTGTGGATTATCGATAGCGGTGCAAGTCGACACCTGGTATCAAGCGAAGATTTTCTCGAAGATGCAATTGACTGTGGAGAAAACGAAGATTTGCTGCTGCCAGATGGAGCGAAGTTGAGAGTGACTAAAGTCGGAAAAGTACGTTTGAAAAGCAAGTTTGCGACGATTTTACTCACAGAAGCCTATTACGCGCCAAAATTGGCGAAGAATTTAATCTCTTTGGGCAACCTTAAGAAGAAGGGATGCACACTGAAAGACACTGGGAAAACGATGACGATGATGCATGGAGATAGTGTATTATTTGATGTTGATGTTACTGGGTGCGTATTCACAGCAAAGTTGAGTCTGATGAAAAAATTAAGTGTGACTGAAAATTTCTCGAATATGATCATGACGACTATGGAGAGTGACGGATGTGATGACCCACAAGAAGGGTCATTACATCACCTCCATTTACGATTGGGACATTTGGCTTATGACACTGTGGAACGACTGGCAAAAGACCCGGCATCGGGCATAAGGCTAACTGACAGGCGCAGACCAAACTGTCTGACCTGCGCTGAAGGAAAAGGAACCCGCACGAAGCAGCCCAAGCAAGATAGTGGACAGAACGCACCGATTGACAGAATCGGTGGCGTAATCTGTAGTGATCTAAAGGGATCGATTACCCCCAAAGATCGACGTGGAAATAAGTACCTGGTTGTTTTTGTTGACCATTTTTCTAACTACGTTCGCGTTTTTCCCGCGAAGTCAAAGGATCAAGCTGCGAAAAAATTTGAACATTTCTTGTCATGGTTTGAAAATGAATTCAATTGCCGGATTCACGTATTACGTACCGATGGAGGTGGAGAATACAGGAATGTGGATTTGTTTTGTAAGAAGACTGGGGTCAGAAGACAAATCACGGAAGCAGGAAACCCTGCCTCGAATGGCAAAGCGGAGCGCATGAACAGGACGATTTTCAACATGATCCCTTGCATGATTTTTGGATCTGGTGTCCCTCTTACATTTTGGTCTGAAGCGGCGGAATACGCCAGCTATATTCTAAATCGCAGCCCAACGCGTGCAAATGTACGGAAGATGTCTCCGATTGAAGTCCTTACGAAGAAAAAGGCAAACATATCTGACATAGTGATTTTCGGTTCGCCATGCATGGTTTGGCGCGATGCCAGGAACAAGTCACTAGGAAAGCACGCGGAAAAGGCTCTAATACTTGGAAAGAGCGATGAAACTAAGGGTTACAAGGTGTTGCTCTTGAAGGACAGGGTTGTAACGACTACGAGACATGTTTATCACGTGGAGACCTTAGGAGAGAAGGAGAATGAAAAGTTGTTACGTATGGTTAATAACGATGTGGAGATAAGTCACGACAACAGTGGAGAAAATTCACCTTCGAAGGAGAATACAACAAAGAATCGCGAGAAGAAACACAAACAAGCGCTACCGCCAAGGAAGTCGGTGAGAAAAATAAAGAAGACGCAGAGATTGATTGAGTATGAAGAGGATGAAAGACAGCGCAGAGAAATTGAAGATGGAGTTTCGAATGATGAAGAAGTAAATGGAGTAAACGAAGAAAATTCGTTTTTTGCTTTTGCAGTGTGTAACGTCAACAATCCGGACAGTGGAAAAATCGCTGGAACGCCGGACCCCAAAAGTTATTTTGAAGCCCATAAGGGGGGGGCAATCTGAGAAGTGGGCAGTCGCTGAGAAGACAGAATTAAAAGCCCTGGAAGATTTGAAGACATGGGAAGTGATGAAACGAAAAGATGGGATAAAAACTTTACCCACCAAGTGGGTTTACAAGACGAAACTCAAGAATGATGGCACTGTTGAAAGATACAAGGCTCGCTTAGCGGCACGTGGAGATAAACAGGTGTATGGCGAAAATTATTTTTTTACTTTCTCGACGGTTATGGAGATAAACAATATGAAAACCATATTGATACTGTCGATTGTGTGGAATGTGCCGGCAAGGCATGGAGATGTCCCAAGCGCTTACCCGAAGGCAAGTACTGAACAAGATTATGACATTTACCTACAAGTACCTCAAGGTATGGAAATTTCGAATGACACACTGGAAAAGTTGGGAGCTACAAATGCTAAAGAGCTAATGCTCAAACTGAAGCGAAATCTTTACGGCCTTAAACAGACAGGACGATTATGGTACGAGCTATTGTACGACACTTTGGTGAAGATGAATTTCTCTCAGTGTTTGACGGACACATGTATTTTTGTGAAGATTGATGAAAAAGGCACGATCGTAGTTGGAGTTTACGTTGATGACCTATTGGTGACAGCTACGAAGACTCATTTAGTGGATGACTTTTTCGAAAAAATGCAAGTTTTGGAACTAAAAGATTTGGGCAATGTGGAGAAATTTCTCGGTATGCGAATTTCGGGTGACCCAACGAACGGATATACTATTGATCAGGAGAGCACTATCGTGGAGATGCTGGACAAGCATGGTTTGAAGGAGGCGAATGTGGTAAAAACGCCTATATCAAGTTTGGAAGAATATGAAGAACTGAATGAAAAATTACCGATTGATTCTCGTGGAAAAGGGCCCACGGTGAAAGATTTTCAGTCCCTTGTGGGGAGTTTGTTATGGATATCACGAATTTCTCGCCCGGATATATCGTTTGCGGTGCACCGTGCCACAAGGCACACGCATGCACCAAGTCTGAGCGATTTCAAGATTGCAAAACGAATTGCAAGATATTTGAAGGGCACCAAGGCTTTGAAATTACATTTACGTGGAGATGGAGAGATGAAACTACCTTTGCGAATTGTTAGTTATAGCGACGCTGACTACGCCGCTGATCGTGTGGACAGGAAGATCATCAGTGCAAATGTAATTTTTGTGTGTGGAATTATTGCGGGATGGAGCTGTAAGAAACAAGGATCTGTTGCTCTGTCGACTGCGGAGGCGGAATTTGTTGCGGCCGCCGCAGGTGGAAAAGAGGCACTTGGTTTGAAGGAGCTTTTCGAGGAATTAGGTGTGAAGACGAAGACACCAATCGTGTTGAAGATTGACAATCAAGCCGCGATTAAACAGCTGAAGAATGAGGCGAGCGCGGCGAGTGCGAAACACATTGACGTAAAATTGAAATTCTTGAAGGACTTTACGAAACGTGGAATTGTGGAGGCTGAGCATGTACCAAGCGCGAGTATGGTAGCAGATCTGCTTACGAAAACTTTACATGCACCGAGGATTCAAGAATTGTGCGAACAGATCGGATTAAAATGATGGTTTATTACGGTTATGGCGATGATGCGCTACTGATGAACCTATGGTCTTTACATTTACGTTGATGTGGATTGCACACGAAGCCCCGGTACTCTCGGAAGGAGTGTTGGAATTTTGGATGATGTTACATGAAATGAAAACTGACGTTAAATTCCTGCTATCGAGATTATCGTGGTTTCTATGCATATTGTGAATTTTAGGTTAAGTGGAATTTTAGCTAAAAACACACTTAAAATTTACATAATATATACTTTCATTTTTGTCGAGTAAACAGAACGTCTAGCATACGCGTCCTGAACACTTCCCCGCGTCCGACACTTACCGGCCGGACATTTCGAGTGAAGAGAACACGCACAACATACGCAGATAGCCTATACTAACCGATAGGACGATACATTGTGGCAAACAAGGTCATAAACGCATTAACTGGTGTTTATTACTGTTACGTTTAGCTACAAGTGATTACGTGGACATCAACATTTGCCAACAGGTTATGAGCCCAAGTTACGGGGTTCAGGACCAGTTTTGCTAAGTTGTCGAAGTTTACTAAAGTTTTCGTGCAAAGTACGATATTTGGTGGAAGTCCCCTATACCAAATGGAGACATTGGATTATCTCGTTTTCGCATATTTGTTTCTCGTCTGTGGTTACAGATTTTGATTGAGTGGAAATATGGCTGACGAAGAAGTTGATGTAGCAGCCATGTTGGCATACATAAAACGTTTAGAGACGAAAATTGAGGCTATGGAAGATGAAAAATCAGAAGACTGCGCATCAATTATTTCGCCAAAGTCTAAAAGTTCAGAACAAGGCAGCATATTTAAAGAAGCTGTAAAGAATAATGGCCCGTTTGGAAAGCGGGTGACAGTGGAAGACTTAGGTGGCGACAACGAAATTGAACGTGGCGCGCAGTGGCAGGCGCCGGGCGGAAACGGACCGCGAGTATATGAAAACCAAGAAGGGCAGAATATACACCGAAGTGGGAATATGAAGATTCCCAAATTAACAATCAAAAACTTCACAGGTGAAGAGATTTATCCTGGTGTGGGTGCAGGTTTCAGGCAATGGGCCTACCTGTTTATTGAAGCAGTGGATGTGGCACAACTTTCGTCTGGATTTGTGTGGACAGAACGTTTGAAAGTTAACAAGTTAAGTGAACATTTGGAGGGCGTAGCGGCCAGTTACTTTCAAGCCAATATAATGACGTGGTGGCAGATATCGCAGGAGCTTTACTATGTTTTGGATCAACTTTATCACGCTTTTAAAGTAAACATTACGCATCAGCAAGCTGCGGTACTTTTCGCGCAAGAAAAGGATGCTAGGAGGTCATGGACCCAGCATTTTTTATACCTAGTGGCATTGGCACGAGAAAGTGGGTCACACGAGCGCCTTATCGTGGAGAACATTGTTAAGTATGCAGCTCCTGAATTGAAAATGGGGTTGATGATTAGATACAATCCACAGCGTATGGACTATATACTGCATGCGCAAGAACTGATCGCATGGGCGCAGGAGTTGGAAGATGGCGCAGTCAAGACAAAAAAGCAAACAAGAAGCATGGTAAATTTTGTTGATGAGCGGAAGAAAAAACGTACGTGTTTCTCGTGTGGAATGGAAGGCCACACGCAAAAGTACTGCCGAAAAGGAAATCGTAAACCGCAGGGCAAGAATTTCGAGCGCAAGCCAAGGTCGAGGGCAGACGAAAATGGAGAGAAGAATTTGGTATTGTCGACACTTGAAAGTGGAAGGAGATTACAAAAAACGCCTATAAAAGACATATTGGAAGATAAAGAATTGTGGATTATCGATAGCGGTGCAAGTCGACACCTCGTATCAAGCGAAGACTTTCTCGAAGATGCAGTTGATTGTGGAGAAAACGAAGATTTGTTGTTGCGCGATGGAGCGAAATTAAGAGTGACCAAAGTTGGAAAAGTACGTTTGAAAAGCAAGTTTGCAACGATTTTACTCACGGAAGCCTATTACGCGCCAAAATTGGCGAAGAATTTAATCTCTTTGGGCAACCTTAAGAAGAAGGGATGCACACTGAAAGACACTGGGAAAACGATGACGATGATGCATGGAGATAGAGTATTATTTGATGTTGATGTTACTGGGTGCGTATTCACAGCAAAGTTGAGCCTGAAGAAAGAATTAAGTGTGACTGAAAATTTCTCGAATATGATCATGACGACTATGGAGAGTGACGGATGTGATGACCCACAAGAAGGGTCATTACATTACTTCCATTTACGATTGGGACATTTGGCTTATGACACTGTGGAACGACTGGCAAAAGACCCGGCATCGGGCATAAGGCTAACTGACAGGCGCAGACCAAACTGTCTGACCTGCGCTGAAGGAAAAGGAACCCGCACGAAGCAGCCCAAGCAAGATAGTGGACAGAACGCACCGATTGACAGAATCGGTGGCGTAATCTGTAGTGATCTAAAGGGATCGATTACCCCCAAAGATCGACGTGGAAATAAGTACCTGGTTGTTTTTGTTGACCATTTTTCTAACTACGTTCGCGTTTTTCCCGCGAAGTCAAAGGATCAAGCTGCGAAAAAATTTGAACATTTCTTGTCATGGTTTGAAAATGAATTCAATTGCCGGATTCACGTATTACGTACCGATGGAGGTGGAGAATACAGGAATGTGGATTTGTTTTGTAAGAAGACTGGGGTCAGAAGACAAATCACGGAAGCAGGAAACCCTGCCTCGAATGGCAAAGCGGAGCGCATGAACAGGACGATTTTCAACATGATCCGTTGCATGATTTTTGGATCTGGTGTCCCTCTTACATTTTGGTCTGAAGCGGCGGAATACGCCAGCTATATTCTAAATCGCAGCCCAACGCGTGCAAATGTACGGAAGATGTCTCCGATTGAAGTCCTTACGAAGAAAAAGGCAAACATATCTGACATAGTGATTTTCGGTTCGCCATGCATGGTTTGGCGCGATGCCAGGAACAAGTCACTAGGAAAGCACGCGGAAAAGGCTCTAATACTTGGAAAGAGCGATGAAACTAAGGGTTACAAGGTGTTGCTCTTGAAGGACAGGGTTGTAACGACTACGAGACATGTTTATCACGTGGAGACCTTAGGAGAGAAGGAGAATGAAAAGTTGTTACGTATGGTTAATAACGATGTGGAGATAAGTCACGACAACAGTGGAGAAAATTCACCTTCGAAGGAGAATACAACAAAGAATCGCGAGAAGAAACACAAACAAGCGCTACCGCCAAGGAAGTCGGTGAGAAAAATAAAGAAGACGCAGAGATTGATTGAGTATGAAGAGGATGAAAGACAGCGCAGAGAAATTGAAGATGAAGTTTCGAATGATGAAGAAGTAAATGGAGTAAACGAAGAAAATTCGTTTTTTGCTTTTGCAGTGTGTAACGTCAACAATCCGGACAGTGGAAAAATCGCTGGAACGCCGGACCCCAAAAGTTATTTTGAAGCCCATAAGGGGGGGCAATCTGAGAAGTGGGCAGTCGCTGAGAAGACAGAATTAAAAGCCCTAGAAGACTTGAAGACATGGGAAGTGATGAAACGAAAAGATGGGATAAAAACTTTACCCACCAAGTGGGTTTACAAGACGAAACTCAAGAATGATGGCACTGTTGAAAGATACAAGGCTCGCTTAGTGGCACGTGGAGACAAACAGGTGTATGGCGAAAATTATTTTTTTACTTTCTCGACGGTTATGGAGATAAATAATATGAAAACCATATTAATACTGTCGATTGTGTGGAATGTGCCGGCAAGGCATGGAGATGTCCCAAGCGCCTACCCGAAGGCAAGTACTGAACAAGATTACGACATTTACCTACAAGTACCTCAAGGCATGGAAATTTCGAATGACACACTGGAAAAGTTGGGAGCTACAAATGCTAAAGAGCTAATGCTCAAACTGAAGCGAAATCTTTACGGCCTTAAACAGGCAGGACGTTTATGGTACGAGCTATTGTGCGACACTTTGGTGAAGATGAATTTCTCTCAGTGTTTGACGGACACATGTATTTTTGTGAAGATTGATGAAAAAGGCACGATTGTGGTTGGAGTTTACGTTGATGATTTATTGGTAACAGCAACGAAGAACCATTTAGTGGATGACTTTTTCGAAAAAATGCAAGTGTTGGAACTAAAAGATTTGGGCAATGTGGAGAAATTTCTCGGTATGCGAATTACGGGTGACCCAACGAACGGGTACGCCATTGATCAGGAGAACACTATCGTGGAGATGCTGGACAAGCATGGTTTGAAGGAGGCGAATGTCGTAAAAACGCCTATATCAAGTTTGGAAGAATATGAAGAACTGAATGAAAAATTACCGATTGATTCTCGTGGAAAAGGGCCCACGGTGAAAGATTTTCAGTCCCTTGTGGGAAGTTTGTTGTGGATATCACGAATTTCTCGACCGGATATATCGTTTGCGGTGCACCGTGCCACAAGGCACACGCATGCACCAAGTCTGAGCGATTTCAAGATTGCTAAACGAATTGCAAGATATTTGAAGGGCACCAAGACTTTGAAGTTACATTTACGTGGAGATGGAGAGATGAAACTACCTTTACGCATTGTTAGCTATAGTGACGCTGACTATGCAGCTGATCGCGTGGATAGAAAAAGTATCAGTGCAAATGTGATTTTCGTATGTGGAATTATTGCAGGATGGAGCTGTAAAAAACAAGGATCTGTTGCTCTGTCGACTGCGGAGGCGGAATTTGTTGCGGCCGCCGCAGGTGGAAAAGAGGCACTTGGTTTGAAGGAGCTTTTCGAGGAATTAGGTGTGAAGACGAAGACGCCAATCGTGCTAAAGATCGATAATCAAGCCGCGATTAAACAACTTAAGAATGAGGCGAGCGCGGCGAGTGCGAAACACATTGACGTAAAATTGAAATTTTTGAAAGACTTTACGAAACGTGGAATTGTGGAGGCTGAACATGTACCAAGCGCGAGTATGGTAGCAGATCTGCTTACGAAAACTCTACATGCACCAAGGATTCAAGAATTGTGCGAACAGATTGGATTAAAATGATGGTTTATTACGATTATAGCGATGATGCGCTACTGATGAACCTATGGTCTTTACATTTACGTTGATGTGGATTGCACACGAAGCCCCGGTACTCTCGGAAGGAGTGTTGGAATTTTGGATGATGTTACATGAAATGAAAACTGACGTTAAATTCCTGCTATCGAGATTATCGTGGTTTCTATGCATATTGTGAATTTTAGGTTAAGTGAAATTTTAGCTAAAAACACACTTAAAATTTACATAATATATACTTTCATTTTTGTCGAGTAAACAGAACGTCTAGCATACGCATCCTGAACACTTCCCCGCGTCCGACACTTACCGGCCGGACATATCAAGTGAAGAGAACACGCACAACACGCACCTATAGCCTATACTAACCGATAGGACAATACATTGTGGCAAACAAGGCCGTAAACGCATTAACTGGTGTTTATCGCTGTTACGTTTGACTACAAGTGATTACGTGGACATCTACATTTGCCAACAGGTTATGAGCCCAAGTTACGGGGTTCAGGACCAGTTTTGCTAAGTTTTCGAAGTTTACTAAGTTTGTCGTGCAAAGTACGATTTTTGGTGGATGTCCCCTATACCGAAGGGAGACATTGGATTATCTCGTTTTCGCATATTTTGTTTCTCGTCTGTGGTTAAAGATCATGACTGAGTGGAAATATGGCTGACGAAGATGTGGATGTATCGGCCATGTTGGCATACATAAAACGTTTGGAGACGAAAATTGAAGCCATGGAAGATGCAAAATCAGAAGACTGTGCATCGATTAGTTCGCCAAAGTCTAAAAGTTCAGAACAAGGCAGCATATTTAAAGAAGCTGTAAAGAACAATGGCCCGTTTGGAAAGCGGATGACAGTGGAAGACTTAGGTGGCGACAACGGAATTGAACGTGGTGCGCAGTGGCAGACGCCGGGCGGTAACGGACCGCGAGTGTATGAAAACCAAGAAGGGCAGAATATACACCGAAGTGGGAATATGAAAATTCCCAAATTCACAATCAAGAACTTTACAGGTGAAGAGATTTATCCTGGTTTGGGTGCAGGTTTCAGGCAGTGGGCCTACCTGTTTATTGAAGCAGTGGATGTGGCACAACTTTCGTCTGGATTTGTGTGGACAGAACGTTTAAAAGTCAACAAGTTAAGTGAACATTTGGAGGGCGTAGCAGCCAGTTATTTTCAAGCGAATATAATGACGTGGTGGCAGATATCGCAGGAACTCTATTACGTTTTGGATCAGCTTTATCACGCCTTTAAAGTAAACATTACACATCAGCAAGCTGCGGTACTTTTCGCGCAAGAAAAGGATGCTAGGAGGTCATGGACCCAGCATTTCTTGTACCTTGTGGCACTAGCACGAGAAAGTGGATCGCATGAGCGTCTTATCGTGGAGAACATCGTCAAGTATGCAGCCCCAGAATTGAAAATGGGATTGATGATTAGATATAATCCACAGCGTATGGATTATATACTGCATGCGCAAGAACTGATCGCATGGGCACAGGAGTTAGAAGATGACGCAGTCAAGACGAAAAGGCAACCTAGAAGCATGGTGAATTTTGTTGATGAACGGAAGAAGAAACGTACGTGTTTCTCGTGTGGAATGGAAGGACACACGCAAAAGTACTGTCGAAAAGGAAATCGGAAACCGCAGGGCAAGAATTTCGAACGCAAGCCAAGAACGAGAGCAGATGAAAGTGGTGAAAAGAATTTTGTATTGTCGACGCTCGAAAGTGGAAGAAGATCACCAGAAATGCCTAAAAAGGATATATTGGAAGATGAAGAGTTGTGGATCATCGATAGCGGTGCAAGTCGGCACCTGGTATCGAGTGAAGATTTTCTCGAAGATGCAATTGACTGTGGAGAGAACGAAGATTTGTTGCTGCCTGATGGAGCGAAGTTGAGAGTGACCAAAGTCGGAAAGGTACGATTGAAAAGTAAGTTTGCGACGATTTTACTCACGGAAGCTTATTACGCACCAAAATTGGCGAAGAATCTAATTTCTTTGGGCAACCTTAAGAAGAAGGGATGTACACTGAAGGACACAGGGAAAACGATGACGATGATGCATGGAGATAGCGTGTTATTTGATGTCGATGTTACTGGATGCGTATTCACAGCAAAGTTGAGCCTGAAGAAAGAATTAAGTGTGACTGAAAATTTCTCGAATATGATCATGACGACTATGGAGAGTGACAGATGTGATGATCCACAAGAAGGGTCATTACATCACTTCCATTTACGATTGGGACATTTGGCTTATGACACTGTGGAACGACTGGCAAAAGATCCGGCATCGGGTATAAGGCTGACTGCCAGGCGCAGACCAAACTGTCTGACCTGCGCCGAAGGTAAAGGAACCCGCACGAAGCAGCTCAAGCAAGACAGTGGGCAGAACGCACCGATTGACAGAATCGGTGGCGTAATCTGTAGTGATCTAAAGGGACCGATTACCCCTAGAGATCGTCGTGGAAACAAATACTTGGTTGTTTTTGTCGATCATTTTTCCAACTATGTTCGAGTTTTTCCCGCAAAGTCAAAGGATCAAGCCGCGAAAAAATTTGAACATTTTTTATCATGGTTTGAAAACGAATTTAATTGCAGAATTCACGTTTTACGTACCGATGGAGGTGGAGAATATAGGAATGTGGATTTGTTTTGTAAAAAGACTGGTGTCAGAAGACAAATTACTGAAGCAGGGAATCCCGCCTCGAATGGCAAAGCGGAACGCATGAATAGAACGATATTCAACATGATACGCTGCATGATTTTTGGATCTGGTGTTCCTCTCACGTTTTGGTCAGAAGCAGCGGAATACGCAAGTTATATTCTAAATCGCAGCCCGACGCGTGCAAATATACGGAAGATGTCTCCGATTGAAGTCCTTACAAAAAGGAAGGCGAACATCTCTGACATAGTGATTTTCGGTTCGCCATGCATGGTTTGGCGAGACGCCAGGAACAAGTCGCTAGGAAAGCACGCGGAAAAGGCTCTAATACTTGGAAAGAGCGATGAAACTAAAGGTTACAAAGTGCTGCTACTGAAGGACAGGATTGTGACGACTACGAGGCATGTTTATCACGTGGAAACCTTAGGAGAGAAGGAGAACGAAAAGTTATTACGTATGGTCAATAACGATGTGGAGATAAGTCACGACAACACTGGAGAAAATTCGCGTTCGAAGGAGAACATAACAAAAAATCGTGACAAGAAACACAAGCAAGCGCTGCCGCCAAGAAAATCGGCGAGAAAAGTAAAGAAGACACAGAGAATGATTGAATATGAAGAGGCTGAAAAACAACGCAAAGAAATTGAAGATGAAGCTTTGAACAATGAAGAAGTGAGTGGAGTAAATGACGAAAATTCATTTTTTGCTTTTGCGGTATGTAACGCCAACGATCCGGACAGTGGGAAAATCGCTGGAACTCCGGACCCCAAGAATTACTTTGAAGCACACAAAGGGGGGCAATCCGAGAAGTGGACGGTCGCTGAGAAGACGGAATTGAAAGCCCTAGAAGACTTGAAGACATGGGAAGTGATGAAACGGAAAGATGGAGTAAAAACCTTGCTTACCAAGTGGGTTTATAAGACGAAACTAAAGAATGATGGTACTGTTGAAAGGTACAAGGCTCGTTTAGTGGTACGTGGAGACAAACAGGTATATGGAGAAAATTATTTTTTTACTTTCTCGACGGTTATGGAGATAAATAATATGAAGACCATATTAATACTGTCGATCGTGTGGAATGTGCCGGCAAGGCATGGAGATGTTCCAAGCGCCTATCCGAAGGCAAGCACCAAACAAGATTACGACATCTACCTGCAAGTACCTCAAGGCATGGAAATTTCGGACGACACACTGGAAAAGTTGGGGGTTACGAACACTAAAGAGCTAATGCTCAAACTGAAGCGAAATCTTTACGGCCTTAAACAGGCAGGACGTTTATGGTACGAACTATTGTGCGATACTTTGGTGAAGATGAATTTCTCTCAGTGTTTGACGGACACATGCATTTTTGTGAAGATTGATGAAAAAGGCACAATTGTGGTTGAAGTTTACGTTGATGATTTATTGGTAACAGCAACAAAGAACCATTTAGTGGATGATTTTTTCGAAAAAATGCAAGTGTTGGAACTAAAAGATTTGGGTAATGTGGAGAAATTTCTCGGTATGCGAATTACGGGTGACCCAACGAACGGGTACGCCATTGATCAGGAGAATACTATCGTGGAGATGCTGGACAAGCATGGTTTGAAGGAGGCGAATGTCGTAAAAACGCCTATATCAAGTTTGGAAGAATATGAAGAACTGAATGAAAAATTACCGATTGATTCTCGTGGAAAAGGGCCCACGGTGAAAGATTTTCAGTCCCTTGTGGGAAGTTTGTTGTGGATATCACGAATCTCTCGACCGGATATATCGTTTGCGGTGCACCGTGCCACAAGGCACACGCATGCACCAAGTTTGAGCGATTTCAAGATTGCTAAGCGAATTGCAAGATATTTGAAGGGCACCAAGACTCTGAAGTTACATTTACGTGGAGATGGAGAGATGAAATTGCCTTTACGCATTGTTAGCTATAGTGACGCTGACTATGCAGCTGATCGCGTGGATAGAAAAAGTATCAGCGCGAATGTGATTTTCGTATGTGGAATTATTGCAGGATGGAGCTGCAAAAAGCAAGGATCTGTTGCTCTGTCGACTGCGGAGGCGGAATTTGTTGCGGCCGCCGCAGGTGGAAAAGAAGCACTTGGTTTGAAGGAGCTTTTCGAGGAATTAGGTGTGAAGACGAAGACGCCAATCGTGTTGAAGATCGATAATCAAGCCGCGATTAAACAACTTAAGAACGAGGCAAGCGCGGCGAGCGCGAAACACATCGACGTAAAATTGAAATTTTTGAAAGACTTTACGAAACGTGGAATTGTGGAGGCTGAACATGTACCAAGCGCAAGTATGGTAGCAGACCTGCTTACGAAAACTCTACATGCACCAAGAATTCAAGAATTGTGCGAACAGATTGGATTGAAATGATGGTTTATTACGATTATAGTGGTGATGCGCTACTGATGAACCTATGGTCTTTCTATTTGCGTTGATGTGGATTGCACACGAAGCCCCGGTACTCTCGGAAGGAGTGTTGGAATTTTGGATGATGTTACGTGAAATGAAAACTGACGTTAAATTCCTGCTATCGAGATTATCGTGGTTTCTATGCATATTGTGAATTTTAGGTTAAGTGAAATTTTAGCTAAAAACACACTTAAAATTTACATAATATATACTTTCATTTTTGTCTAGTAAACAGAACGTCTAGCACACGCATCCTGAACACTTCCCCGCGTCCGACACTTACCGGCCGGACATATCAAGTGAAGAGGACACGCACAGCACGCACCTACAGCCTATACTAACCGATAGGACAG